>CAUYQV010070666.1:0-22778 GCA_963574575.1 Galagoides demidoff
CTGTGGTCCCAGCTACTTGGGAGGCTGAGGCAGGAGACTCACTTGAGCCCAGGAGTTGGAGGTTGCTGTGAGCTGTGATGCCATGGCACTCTACCCAGGGGGATAGCTTGAGGCTCCGTCTCAAAAAAAAAAAAAAAAAGATAGGAAGTGCTTTGTACAATGGGAACATAGGTGGGAGTTAGGGATGAGATTTAGAAAAGTAACGTCACATGTGGTGGCTCATGCCTATAGTTCCAGCACTTTGGGAAGCTGAGAATTGCTATAGGTCAATTTGAGATTAGCCTGGGTAACATAACAGGATCCCATCTCCACAAAAAATGTTTTTAATTAGCCAGATATGGTGGCACACATCTATAGTCCCAGTTATTTGGGAGGCTGAGGTGGGAGGATCACTTGAGCCTAGGAGTTTTGAGGTTACAGTGAGCTACGATCAAGTCACTATGAGCTATGAGGGTAGATTTTTCAAGAATAGATTAATACCCTCCTTAAAGGTATGTGTATGTTCTCACTTCATTAGTTCCTGGGAGAGCTGGTTGTAAAAAATAAAAAATAAAAAACAGGGTGACACCTTCCTGTTTTTTTGTTTGTTTATTTTGAGATAGAGCCTCAAGCTGTCGCCCTGGGTAGAGAAGTAGAGTGCTGCGGTGGCATCACAGCTCACAGCAACCTCCAACTCCTGGGCTCAAGTGATTCTCCTGCCTCTGCCTCCCAAGTAGCTGGAACTACAGGCGCCCACCACAACACCCAGCTATTTTTTGGTTGCAGCCGTCATTGTTGTTTGGTGGCCTAGGCTGGATTCAAACCTGCCAGCTCAGGTGTATGGGGCTGGCGCCTTAGCCACTTGAGCCACATGCACGGAGCCAGCACCTTCCTCTCTTGCTTCCCCTTTTCACTCTATGATCTCTGCAATGCTACCCTTCTCCTATGAGTAGAAGCAGCCTGAGACTCTCTAGATGCAGATGCCCAATTTTCAACTTCCAGTCATCCAGCATCGTGAGCCAAATAAATCTTTTTTCTTTATAAATTACTCAGCCTCAGGTATTCCCTTATAGCAATCCAAAATGGACTAAGACAGTCTGGTAAGAACATAGGAGTGAAACACACTTCCAATCCCAGAGAATAGGGAAATTCATGTCCCCACCTCTCTGGAGAAGCTTTAGGCTCTCATGGTCTGGAGCATCTGGCATGAAGTGGATGGTGGAGTCACTAGTGTCATAGTAGGCAATGCCCAAGTGTCCTGAATTCCACAGCACACACAGATGTATCTGTCCAGTAAGGAAGAAAACTAATATTTCAATCACTCATAAGTGTACGGTATTGCTATCCTTGTCATGTTAACCTCCCCCCATTTTGTTATCTTTATTTCCACAGTTCACACCATCTGATCGTTAGCAGATGGATTTTACTATGCAGAGATTAGGCAAAGGTATTCTCGTGGTAGGAGCAACCTGAGTAAGTTGGCACATCCAGGGTCACGCTAAGGGAAGTTTTGGTAATGTCATTTACTGCACTACAGTAAATGTGGAAAGGGACACTAATGGAAGATTGTGGAAGATCTTAAATATCACACTTTTGTTCTGTGAATGGTAGAGAACAGAGACGACCAAATGCACTACAGCGCGCGCATGTGTATGAATGTTAAATCTTTTTATCAAATCTCTGGGACAGGCTTCATCACCTCCCCTTAGTAACTGTGGAACCCACCCTCAGCAGAATTAAGAGACTTGCCGGGCTCTTCCCAACCCCCTTTTATTCTGACATTCCTATCAACTCCCTGCTCTCCCGACTGGAGCTCCTGCGCCCCCGAGGAACCTGGGCCAGCTCCTGGTCGTCGTCACCGTCCTCCTCCTCCTCGGCCTCTCTGGGGCGGGGCAGGGGGATGGGGCCCGGGCTGCGGAAGCTGGCGGAGGGCGTCCCACCGGGGGTCGCTCCTAAGAAGGCCATGGGGCTCTGAGGATGCAGAAAGTGAAGGCGGTTCAGAAGCGACTTTTAACCCACCAGGAAGCTGGGGTAGGGCGGCGCGCAGAAATGCAAACCCATTGAGACCTTCCGCGAGAGGGCGAGGCGCAGGGCTGATCGGCGTGGAGAGCTGTGGTGGCAGGGATGGAGGCATTTTGAGGGGGCAGTTCTCACTAAAGTGAAATTGTGGGAAACTCCACGTGCCCCACCCTCATTTCTGTCACACTGAGGTTAGGTTTTGGAAGGAGGTCTGAGGACCCTGTGGGCGACCTATGCACGTCTAATCTCACTCCCTGTGGCAATCACAACTCCCCGGCCACAGTCTCATGCTCTGGATTCTCTCCTCCTCCCGTTGTGACCAGTTCGTGGCGTTTTCCCGCTTTTTTTGTCACCTGGGTAGCAGCGAAGTGAGCGGAACCTCCCCTAGAACAACCGCCACAGACCGGCGGGAAGGGCGATACAGCCTGTGGGCGAGATGCGCGCGCATACGGCCCGCCCTCCTAGCCGCTATTGGTCGGAGATGCCTGGATCTTGCCTAGGGATCCGACCCGGCAAGAGGGAGGAGTGGACTGCCGTAGCTGAAAAGTTTGGGCATTGATTGGCCTATTCCCACTCGGGGCGGGTCCGGAACATTTAAACTTCCCGCCCTTTGTTGTTGCTTGGTAGCCAGGCTTCAAGAGCAGGCCCGAAGGTACCAAGCTTAGTTCAGAGTCCCAGCTTGGGGAAGGAGTCTGGGGGCGTTGAGAGTGGTTATGGGGAGGAAGACAACCTTAAAGGGCCGGAGGCACTATTTTTCTTCTGGAGAGTGGAAATAAACAACATTAATTCAAACCATTCCAACAACAACTCTTAAGTTAATATTTTACCCTCTGAGTTAATATTTATAAAGAGTTTAGAATAGTACCTGGCAAACAATTTGAGAGCTACATGAGTGTTTTAAATAAATGAGCAGAAATAATCCAGACTCCAGTCTCAGCCCTACTTTGCCTGTTTCTCGGGTGCAGTGTACGACCACTCCCGCAAAGGATTACAGGGCTAAAGCATTATTTCCTGCAAAGCATTCTCACCTGCAAGTGGGAATACATTTGAATTACACCAAATTCTAGCAGAGACAAGTAGATCTGATTAGAACACCATCTACACCCCTATGGAGACATGTCCATGTCCCTACACATACACAACCCTAAGGACACAGGGGTATGATGCATATATTCAGCAACTATTTGTTAACATTTAGTCCCTACTCTGGGTCAAGGGATAGATTCAAAGCAGTGAACATGATGAAGTCTCTGCTCCATTGAAGTTCATTTGTGTGTACATGTGTGTTGGGGGTTGGGGAAGGAGATTGTGAGGGAGAAAGAAATAAACACTGTTTAAAAATCCCTTTTAAGGTGCCCGCAGCACAGTGGTTACGGCGCCAGCCACATACACCGAAGGTAGCGGTTCAAACACAGCTGGGGCCAGCTAAAACAACTGCAACAACAAAAATAGCTGGGCATTGTGGTGGGCGCCTGTAGTCCCGGCTACTTGGGAGGCTGAGGCAAGAGAATCGCTTAAGTCCAAGAGTTTGAGAGTTTGAGCTGTGATGCCATGGCACTCTACCGAGGGCAACCCCAGTTTGTTTTCCATATCCTGAGATGAGGAGATTCCTCCTTTCCAAAAAGTTAGGAAAGATAGAGGGGGTGAGATGACCTAGCTGTGCTGACCAGTGATTGGAAAATTCCCTCCAGCCTGAAAGGTGGGGGAGCAGAGTCAAGGGCTGGGTTAATGGTTACCCCTGGCAAATTATTGAGCAATGGAGCTATGGAAACCCAGAGAAGGCTGATGACAGCTCTGGGGAGTGTCAGAGAGGGACACACCTTCCAATCTAGGGTGTGAAGAGATTAGGGACTGGTCTACCAAGCCCAGAAAGGGGAGGGAGCGGAAACGAAAGGGGAGATACTGGCTCAGCACCTGTGGCTCAAGTGGCTAAGGCGCCAGCCACATACACCTAAGGTGGTGGGTTCGAATCCAACCTGGGCCGCCAAACAACAATGACAGCAGCAACCAAAAAATAGCCAGGCATTGTGGCGGGCGCCTGTGGTCCCAGCTACTTGGGAGGTGGAGGCAGTAGACTCACTTGAGCCCAGGAGTTGGAGGTTGCTGTGAGCTGTGATGCTAAGGCACTCTACCCAGGGGGACAGCTTGAGCCTCTGTCTCAAAAAAAAAGAAAGAAAGAAAGAAAGAGGAGATACTGAAATAAGAGAAAAGAAGGAACAAAGAGGTAAGATGGGAGAGAAACCTCTGATGAAGAGCCTTAGATCCACGAAGCACTGCTGGATGGTTCTAGGAGAGGGCAATGTTGCCTATCATCTGGGAAGTTAAGGCAAGATACTGTGAGTAAGCCATGCCAGCCAGCCAAAGTCAATATCGATGATTAAGGCAGCTTTAGCTACAAAACTGTAGGAGTGAAAAGAGAGGCAGGGAAGAGGCTATCAAACCTGTTTAAGCCTCAAACTGGTCCTGTTGACCTGAGGCTTCTCTCAGAAGGGTGACCTCTGTGGTGCAGATATCCTCTGGTAGACACTGACCAGTTGGAAGAGGAGAGGAGCCTGGGGAGTAGAACTTCTTTGATTCCCTCCCCTCAGTAGGAAGGGGTCCTGTGTGTAGATTCATGGACAGGAGCAAATATATTACCTCTGTGTGGAGAGGAACAACCTCCCCCAGGCAGGAGAAAACCCTAGAAGAGGAACCACAAGAGGAAACTACCAACTGCTGGTTTCTAGCAGCACATCCAGTCACTCCACCCCACTCTTCCCCCAAGTGTCTTTCTTTAAGTTTCAAGTCCTTGTTTTGCTTCTATGCCCTTATACATCATCCTGGTTTTCTGGAACTGTCAGTCTGCTTTTGGACAGAGGTTGTTGAAGAGACAAGGGAAGAAATGGTTGGACAGGACAGAAATTTGGAAAGTGGATGCTAGAATGTCTCATTTGAGTGACATATTCTTGGGTTATTTTTCAGTAGCTCATAAATTGTTTGGCAGAACCTCCAAAAGCAGGGTTACTGGGGAAAGAGAGAGCTACTTTTCCATAAATCCTACTTAATTATTTATGTGTCCCCAAGGACTCCACTCAAACTATTTTGTCTAATCTTTGCTTTATCCCCATGTTATAACCAGCTATCAACCCCCTCACTCCATCCCCACACTCATACACATACCCCAGGATCTGCTCTATCCTAGGGCCTCAATAACCCCACCCTCCGTTTCATCTCCAAGGCAACCTGTCAGTGAGAAGAGGCCAAGGGGCACAGGAAGGGGCCCCGCATGGGATGGGGAGGAGCAGAAGTGGAAGCGCAAAGCCGACCAGGCTACAAGGAACGGATTTTCCCTAAGAGGAAGCCCCTTGTGGTGAGCTTTCTGTTTCCCTAGCACAAGACTTGGTCGTCTCCCTTCCCATTCCCAACTCTACTATCACCACTTTCTATACCAAAACCCAGCCTTCCATTTCCAAGTTCTTCCAGACCACAGTCTTAGCAAGCCAGAATTTGGAATGGTATTGGGAGGGAATGCAGGAGGATTAAACGATCACCTTTACATTCTAAGATGTCGTGTCTGGATCTTCAACTTTCTTGCAAGAGGGCGGAGTGGGGTTGTCCACTGATTAACGAAGCAGGGAAACTGAGGCAGAAAAGACTCTTGTGTTCCGAAGAGGTGGGAGAAAAAAACAGATTCCCAGGACTCCCTCCCCTTAACTCCCCCATCCCTTGTTCCTCTGGCAGACCTGGGGACTTCCCCTCTGGACCCACTCCCTTCACCGTCCAGCCCCGCCCCTCTTCAGTCCCCTCCCCAGGTTTAGGGCGGGGCGGGTCGGTGAGTCAGCGGCTCCCTGCTCCAGCCCAACAGGGGACAAAGCTGGAGAAACCTGGTGTGGGTGCTCCGGGGTCGTGGTGAGGCTGTGTCTGAGCGAGTGGATTGGATCTGACTGTGTTGCACTAAACTAGGAACAGCCCTAGCTCTGGGGGAGAGAATTCCTGACCGTGAGACCCGCCTTCCCTGGCCCCAGCCCCTCCCAGTTCCCCCAGCGACGGCCACTTCCTGGTCCTCGACGCAACCATGGCTGAAGAACAACCGCAGGTCGAATTGTTCGTGAAGGTAAGAACACCTCTGTCCTTGGCTATCCGAATTACTGGAGGCCAGCTCCAGCCTTAACTCCTCAATCCTTTCTTTAACCCCACCCCCAATCCCACGTGCAATCTTGGAGAGGGGAGTCGGGAAGGGAAGACAATTAACTTGCAAGCAGGAATGAAAGTTATAGAATCAGCCCAGAAAAGTTAACAGAAGTGCAAAATTTTAGCAGCCCAAAGGAAGGGGAGGTGGAGGAAAAAAAGAGTACTCAGAAGTTGGGTTGGGGTGGGGTAGAGGATGAGCTGATGGAAGGAAGGGGAGAGAAAGGGGCAGTGGGAACCCAGAAGAGTTTGGGAGACAGAGGGAAACAGCACTTAGGGCATGCGGCCTAAGATCAGAGGATGAGGGGTATAGTGAGGGAGGGGTGTGTGTGTGTGTGTGCGCGCGCGCGCGCGTGTGGAGAAGGAGGTTTTAAGGAACTGGGTGTGTTAAAGGAGGCCTGGGAGTGGGAGGGAATATGCTGGAAAGAATTGGTGGGGTGAAAGGAAAGAGAGGGGAGAGTGGGAATGCAGCTTAGGAACAGGCTGGAAAGGTGATAGGGTGATAACAAATGTCCCCAGGACTGGGGGAAGCAAGAGAAAGGAGATAAGAGTTTAGAAGTAGCTACCACGACAAGGTTAGGTGGGAGAAATCAGAAGGAGAGCTGAGTTAGGGCACCCAGGATTTGGGAGTTGTAGAATCAGAAGATTTGCCCCAGTTCTTTACTGTCTGTGGGTAGGGATGAGGAGAGGTGTTCCATGGCACTGGGGGATCAAAACTGCAGGTGGCAGCCTTCTCTGTATCTGCTGGCTCTTCCCTGATTCCAGTGGCTGCTCTCCTCCCCACCAGCACTGCCATCTTTCCGGGTCTTAGGACCTCATCTCTGTGCCCCTCCTTCCTCACTTCAGTATCCTCTCCTCTGAGTCTCTGTGTTTGCACATTCTCCCAACCCTGCAGTCTTCCTGCCTCCTTCTCTCCACCTTCCCCCTTTTGTGCATCTCATCTTTGTGTGTTCCTGCTTGTCTCTCCCTCTCCTTTCTGCTCAGTTTCCTCAGGCAGCCATTCCCTCTTCCCAGTGAAGTCGACCTGGCCTTAGGTGTGGTCCCACCTCACTCTCAGACTCGCCTCTGGGGCTATTTTTACTCCTGGGTGAGGATTTGAGGCAGAGACTCCAGCCTGTATCCTGTGTGGAGGGGATTATCTGGAGCCAGAAGACTTCTGCTAGGAGACCCCAGCAGTGGGGGGTGGGGGTGTTAGCTGCCCAGGACGCAGCCTCATAGGTCCCTGCCCCCACTTCCTTGCCAGGAAGGAAGCTGCTGAGGCCAGAGACACAGAGAGATGAATCACCCTCAGCTTGGGGGGGAGGTGTCCCTGAGGGAATGAGGTCATCACTTGCTAATTAGAATCCTTCTGCAAGGCCCTCCACATCTCTAGTGTGAGGCTTAGGACCCCTTGACTTGATTCCCCACTCAATAGCCAAACGCTCAACTTCATATTTCCTTCTTTAAGGTTCTACTTCATTCAGGATCCCAGGAATCCAGGCCTATAGCCTACAACTCTGGCCTCACCAAAGTCCCACACTATTTCCTCTCTAGGGTACAAAGCCTATTAGTTCCCTCTGCCTATTTCCCACCTGTCCTCAGTATCTGGGAACCAGACACCTGCCTTTGCAGAAAATTTTCCCATTGTTTTACCCTGGTTTGACCGAGGCCCAAGGATAGAGACTCTGGTTCTAGGGGGGAACTTTTAGTGGAAGACAGTGTATGTGTCATGACTAGGCAATAACTACAGGTCTATGGGTAGAAACGTAGAGAATGACCTGGGGGTGGGTGGGGTACACCAGGCCTAACGTCGGAGTGGGGGTTGCTTTTCAGGCTGGCAGTGATGGGGCCAAGATTGGGAACTGCCCCTTCTCCCAGAGACTGTTCATGGTGCTCTGGCTCAAGGGAGTCACCTTCAACGTCACCACCGTTGACACCAAGAGGTGGGCTCACTTTTATTCCTCAAAACATTCCTTGCATACACACATGTGTGTGTACACACACTCTTCCACCCTAGTCCTTCCATCTTGAGTCTCTTTTTCTGCCTCCACCTAGAGTCCCTTTCTCTTCCTTCATCCCTCCAACCCCCCATTTTAGTTTTCCCTGACTCCCCTCTTCCTGTCCTGATGCCTGGGCCCTTCTCCAGGAGGACTGAGACAGTGCAGAAGCTATGCCCAGGAGGGCAGCTCCCATTCCTGCTGTATGGCACTGAAGTACACACAGACACCAACAAGATTGAGGAATTTCTGGAGGCAGTGCTGTGCCCTCCCAGGTATAGGGACCCTGGGAAAGGGGAGAGGGTAGCTAGCTGAGGCTTCTACCAGAGGCGTATCTTACCTTGTTCTTCCCACTGGCTTTCAGGTACCCTAAGTTGGCAGCTCTGAACCCTGAGTCCAACACAGCAGGACTGGATATATTTGCCAAATTTTCTGCCTACATCAAGAATTCAAACCCAGCACTCAATGATAGTGAGTCTTGTGGGTCAGAGGCCCAGGTCCTAGAGAAATGGAAAAGATCCAGGGGTTGAAGCATAAGGGGTACCTGGAAGTTCAGATATCAGGGAGATGGAACAGATGTTGTGAAACCTTCCCTAACCCCACCATTTTTGCTTTACCTCTATATTTCTTTGTGTTCTTATTGGCTGAGACTTTGAAGCCTCTCTCATTTATTCCCTAGTCTGTTCTGCCCCACTGGGGACATTAGTTGGCTGCTGGCCTGTTTTCTGGCAGAACAGGATTGTGCTTAAAAACAATGACTCTGGAGGCAGACTACCTGAGTACAAAGCCAACTATCTGTGAGACTTTAACTTCTCTGTAAATCCAATTCTGTATCTGTAAAATGAGGATAATAATACCTATTTCATGAGTTGATATGGGATAAATGAGCTTTTTAAAATATAAGTTGCTTAGAATAACACATAGAAAATTACATTAGTGTTAGCTATTATTATTTTGGACTAGTCACCAGTACCCAACCTATATTATGCTTTTTGGACTATTTGGATCTCCTGAAGTTCTAACCAATTCCCTCCCTTATACAGATCTGGAAAAGGGGCTCCTGAAAGCCCTGAAGATTTTAGATAATTACTTGACATCCCCCCTCCCAGAAGAAGTAGATGAAACCAGTGCTGAAGACGAGGGCATCTCTCAGAGGAAGTTTCTGGATGGCAATGAGCTCACCCTGGCTGACTGCAACTTGTTGCCAAAGCTCCACATAGTACAGGTGTGTGGTTGTTGTGGGAGGAGAGGATGCCCACTGGAATACTCTTTAAGGAGCTCCCCCAAGGGCTTCCCATGATAACCACTGCAAAGGTGACTTCTTTTTTAGGATGGTTTCCATAGATTTCTACAAATGGCAGACCCCACTCCAGTCCTTACAATCTTTGCTGGCTATACTGCTACTTGAGAGAATTACATTCCACAATACAAGCCACAGGACAAACAGGTTAAGAGCAACACACCCCAGTATTACTTTGAAGAATGTTCTTCCTGTCTCTATATCACTGTCAAATCCCTAGATTAGACAGTACAGGCTTTTCCTAAAGTCAAAGCTTTCTCTTTATAGCTTCAGTCTTCACTTCCTCTTGTGGAAGATGAAAACTGCTAGTTCACTTTTTTTGTCGTAGCCTCAAAGCTATGCTTTAGTTTGTACAAAATGGGCCCTATGTCAGTCTACCACATAACTATGTCATCCAGCCTTCTTGTCCAAGCAGTCAAGAACCTTCGTCGTCTGGCTTCTCTCTCAACTGATTCTTATCCCACAGAAATCATCTTTCTAAAATCCTAACTTCAGCCCTTTCTTCACCTAGTGAAATCCTGGCTATTAGTAACCAGCCCTCTTTCAGACCACCTCATTTCATGGATAGGTAACTATATGGTATATACAAGGCTTTGAAAGACACAAAGATGTATGGTGATTGGTACACATGTACTTGCCCTCACAAGGTGTTATCTGAGAAGATAAAACATTCTCATAAAAATTAAGTAAGAATACATGACTAAGAATCAAATGAAAAACAGAGACAAAGTCAGTGTAGAAATTCAGAAGGAGAATTTTTTTTTTTTTTTTTTTTGAGACAGAGCCTCAAGCTGTCGCCCTGGGCAGAGTGCCGTGGCATCACAGCTCACAGCAACCTCCAACTCCTGGACTTAAGTGATTCTCTTGCTTCAGCCTCCCAAGTAGCTAGGACTACAGGTTCCTGCCACAATGGCTGGGCATTTTTTGGTTGTGATTGTTGTTTGGCAGGCAGGGCTTGTTTCAAACCTGCCAGCTCTGATGTATGTGGCTGGCGCCTTAGCTGCTTGAGCAACAGGTGCTGAGTCAAAAGGAGAATTTTAATAGAATGTGTATTATATCTCAATGTCCAAAAAAATCAAGAGGAGGCTGGGCACTGTGACTTACACCTGTAATCCTTACTCTGGAAGGCCAAGGCAGGAGGAGCCCTTGAATTCAAAAGTTTGAGATCAGCCTGAACAAGATCAAGACCCATCTCGGGTCAGTGCTTGTGGCTCAAGTGGCTAAGGCACCAGCCACATATACCTAAGCTGGCAGGTCTGAATCCAGCCTGGGCCTGCCAGACAACAATGGCTGCAACTAAAAAATAGCCAGGCGCTGTGGCGGGTGCCTGTAGTCCCAGCTACTTGGGAGGCAGAGGTAAGAGACTCGTTTGAGCCCAGGAGTTGGAGGTTGCTGTGAGCTGTGATGCCACAGCACTCTGCCCAGGGCGACAGCTTGAGGCTCTGTCTCAAAAAAAAAAAAAAAGAGACCCTATCTCAAGAAAAAAAAAAAAAAGTAAAAAGGTATTAACTATGTAGACAAATCCATAAATTGGATTACATATAATATTGATCATTGAAAAGTAAAAGGCAAGGCATACAGTGGTAAAATACATTAGTAATATGAAGTCCCTGTAGTTCACAAAGGACTCACAGTGACAACATAAGCAATTTCTATTACACAGGTAATAAAAAGACAGACGATTCAATAAAACTGTCTTATGAGAAAATACTTGCCAAAAGTCTACAATACACCTATAAAAGATATTTAGTTTTCTAAATATCAGAAAAATAAAAACCAAAACCAAAATTATTACACACCAACTACAATGGATAAAGTGTGAAAAATGACAACCAAACCTTTGTAAAAATTTGGAATAAAAAGAATTCCCATATACTGATGTCGAGCATGTGAGCTCATAGAACTACTTCAGAAAATATTGGATTCTACTAAAGTAAACATATGCTTATTCTAGCGACTCCAGGTATAGGTAAATATTCAGCTGAGATATGTACAAATGCACCCCAAAAGACATGTGCAAGAGTTTTCACAATGTTTGATAAAAGCCCCAATTAGAAACAGACTAGATAACCAATTGGAATGGTACACAAAGGTGTCCATTTTATATACTAGATTGCTACACATCAATGAAAATGAGTACATTATTTCTGCACAGAACCCTAAAGACAAACATAATGCACATTCAAAAAATGGCAGAATGATTCCTTTTAAAGAAATTTCAAAGGCAGCCAAAAAAGGTTTTTACGCTATTAGAAAATTAGAATATGCACATAGAGATTCCTCTGGGGCATGGTAAGCTGAGAACAAATAAAAGAAGCTTCATCTTGGGTCCAGGTAATAGTCTACTTTTTGCCTGTGATCTGGTTTAAATGTATGTTCTCTTTATGAAAAACTGACTGTTTTACACTTATGAGTTTTACTTGTATTTATTTTTAAAAAAAAGATAATTTCACTTTATTTGATTTCTTTGAATTGGCTCTTCCCCCATGGTGAAATTGACTTGGGGACAGAAGAAAAATGTAACTGAGACCTAAACAATTTGAAAATTAACATGAAATAGTTGAAAATTGTTTTGGATTGTCAGATATATTATTTGCTCTTAGATTTGCTAGACTCAAGATTGCCACATTGCTAAACAGTACAGTGATATGCTTTTATTTCCTTCTCTACACAAAGATAAAAACACTGTTTAAAATGAAGATATTTAATATTGCAAATCCATTTTTACCATGCAGTAACTGATTCTTTCCACTAATATTTCATCACTTCCTTAATTTAAAAAGGGGAACAAGAAAATGTGAATGCAAATTATTCTCTTACATTATGTTTAGAATATTCTCTACAACAAGTATGTGAAGAAGTACAACTTCTAAGATCTTGCATAAATGAAGTACTGGCCACACTTTATGCTAAATTACTAAATTTTAGCTTATTAAATACAAATATTTCTAGGACGATAAAACTCAAAAGCTTGTTATGAATCATAGTGGATAACAGTTTTCCTGTCTGTAGATCTTTTGTTTCTGAATATTTGAATTGCTTATTTATTAGTGCTTTTAATCCTTCTCATTCACAAGAACTCTCCTTGAGTGCTAAGTTACCAAAATAAGATTTTTAGTCAATATGGAGCAGGGGGGAGGGCGCTGAACACCATTTGGGTGATGGGCACATTTACAGCCCTGACTCAAGCCATGTAACAAAAATATCTATACCCCTTAATATTCTAATTTTTTTTTGTTTGTTTGTTTGAGACAGAGTCTCATTGTGTTGCCCTCAGTAGAGTGCCGAGGCATTACAGCTCACAGCAACCTCAAACTCTTGGGCTTAAGCAATTCTCTGAGTAGATGGGACTACAGGCGCCCGCCACAACTCCTGGCTATTTTTTTTTCTTATTGTAGTCGTCATTGTTTAGCAGGCCCAGGCTGGGCTCGAACCCACCAGCCCCCATATATGTGGCTGGCACCATAACCACTGAGCTATGGACTCCAAGCCCATATTCTGAAATTTTTTAAATAAAATAAAATATTTCAATGATAAAATCTGTGTACCCTGAATAAATAATGAGATATAAATAGAAGAAGAGATATTTAACAAATAATCTTGTCTGTAATCTATTTGTAGAATGAGTAAGTGGGTTAAGGTCATAAGAATTACAGAAGTCCCCCCTCAACTGCAAGGAATACATTTCAAGAACCCCAGTGAATGCCTGAAACCACAGAGAGAAATGAACCCTTCATAGTATTTTCTCCTATATCCACATACCTCTGATAAAATTTTATTTATAAATTAGGCACAGTAACAGATTACAACAACTAATAGTAAAATAGAACAATTATAAAAATACAGTACAATAAAAAGTTTCATGGATGTGTTCTCTCCCTCACTAACAATGTCTGATTCTACTTCTACTCATCTATTTTCAGACTACAGTTTACGGCAGGTAACTAAAGTCATGAAAAGTGAAAACATGGGCAAGGGAGACTACTGTACAAAACCACAAAGCTATTATTAAACTTCAGAGGTCCTAGGGCTAATTTTATGGCCAATTTTTATCCAAATAATGCTTAATTGTTTTTCAGTTTTCCCAAAAGCACTCATTTGTTTTCAAATATTTCAATTAATCTGTTATGTTTTCTAAGTTTTCCTTTAATTACCATGGGATTTGAAGAGAGTTGGTTTACCCATTACATCAGGTAAGAAGCGAATAGCGTACAAAATAATATAGTTAACTGGCAATATATGATATTTAAATTAACCATTGCAAAGCACTCAGACTATTTTACATACAGAAAGACAAGTTAAATTGTCTTTCATTCGCTAAAAAGTCAATAAATTTTAGTCACAAATTCAACACTTAGTGAGAACGTATTACATATCAGATACTATGCAAGGTAAATGAGATTCATCCTCCTATTTATACCACTCTTAGAACTTAGTAAAAGATATACATCTAACTCAAATAATCACAGTAGTGAATATATAATTATGAACAGAAAATTAAATGGAATGGAATGAATATAGTACTATGATAGCACCTAGAGAAAGATCCTGGCCAAGAGGAAGATGAAAGAGGTTCCAACTCTGACACTATTGTTTAGAAATAAAGAGAATTCATTATTGTTTTGGATGCTCTGATTTGTCAATTGTCTCGTTTTAATTTCTATAGTAAGAAGCATAGTGAGTGTGACATCTCTTTTTCTTATTGTTTCACGTTAATTGAGGGGACAACAAATTAGGTTACCTTGTTTGCATTTGCTACGTAAAACCCTTCTTATAATTGTGTCCCACTCCCAAGAGGTATGAGTATATCTTCAAAGCTGTATTACCAAAGCATGTAAATAATTGGAGACACTCAATACATTAATTAGTTATTCAGCAACATTTGATATAGAAATTTCTAGCAAGTGGATTTATTTTATTCTAGGGTGAATTTTATAGAGCATTGTCCCAAGCATTTTTTCCACTTTCATTAGCAATGTTTCTCATAATTCTATTGTAGTTTAGTTTCTTTAAAGTTCTAGAAATAGCAGGAGACCATCTAACTTCAGAGTTGGTTTTGGAAGAGGTGACTTTAGGCTGTGTTACTTAAGTTACAGAAGATCACACTCCTGCTGGTTTAGAATTGTGCAGTTCAATACATTAGCAACTAGCTATACATTGCTATTTATGTTCGAGTTAAACCTTTTAAAAAATTAAAAATTTAAAGACAGACAACAGACTTAAACATAAAGCATGAAGCTATAGGCATTCTAGAAGAAAATGTAGTAAATATTGTCCTAGGCAATGAATTAACTTAGAACATCCCAAAGGTAATCACAGCAAGAGCAAAAATTAATAAATGGGAATTAATTAAATTAAAAGGCTTCTGCTCAGCAAAAGGAAAAAAAAATCAATAGGGCAAACAGATAACCTGCCAAATGGGAGCAAATACTAAATGTTATACATCCAATAAAAGGCTGATAACCAGAATGTATAAAGAACTGAAGCAAATCAGCTGGAATTTTCAAACAAATCCATAAAAAGGTGGGTAAAAGACATGAACAGAAGCTTTTCAAAAGTTGACTAATGGCAATAAACATGAAAATAGGTTCAATATCTCTAATCATCAGGGAAATGCAAATAAAACATTAATGAGACATCACCTAATTGTAGTAAGAATGTTTTTTTATCAGAAAGACCCAAAAGAATAGATTCTGGCATGCCTGTGGATAGAAGGCCCCTTATTCCTTGTTGGTAGGACGGCACGCTAGTAAAACCTTTATGGAAAATAGTGTGGAGATAGCGCAAAGAACTAAAAGTAGACCATTTGATCTAGCAATCCCTTTATTAGGTATTTACCAAAAGGAAAAAAAAAAGTCATTTATTGAAAAGGTATTTGCACATAAATATTTATCGCATCACAATTCACAATCGCAAAGATGTGGAATCACCCAAGTACCCATCAGTACATCAGTGGATTAATAAAATGTGCTATGTGAACACCACGGAGTACTACTCAGACATTAAAAAAAAATGGTGAACTAATACCATTCTAACAACCTGTATGGAACTGGAGACCATCCTTTTAAGTGAAGAATCTAAAGAATGGGGGAGAAAAAAGCACTACATGTACTCAGTATTAGATTGGATAATCGATCAACACTTATGTGCACATATAGAAGTAAAACTCAACAAAAATCAGGCGGGTGGGAAGGAGATAGAGAGGGAGGGTAGAATCACACCTAATGGGTAAAATGCACACATTCTGGATGTGCACACTTCAAACTTTAACTCAAACTATATGAAAGCAATTCATGTGGCTAAAACATTTGTACCCCCATAATATTCTGAAGTAAGTAAATAAATTAACTAATTAAATGGAAATAATAAAAATATTAATTTAAAAAAAATTTTGAGAAGTTAAAAATCTTATTCCTAAGTCTCACAAGCTGCATTTCAAGTGCTCAATAGCACTGGCTTCTGTACTGAACAGCACAGGACGTGTATCACGTATAAACGTCTCCTGGAGCACATTGATCCAGACTTGATAACTGCAGTGTCATCTGGGATTCAGAAGGAAAAAAAATGTCAGTCCTCAAATGGTTGCATCAAAACTGCCGATTGGACAGCTGGGAGCAGATGGACTTCAGGGACTAGCCTTACATTGATTCATTTCATAGGAGACTCTTACTCCATTTTTATTGAGAAAAACAACAAGTAATAAAATATAATCTCAGGTGAAAAATAAAAGATTATCCACTAGTAAAGAAAAAAGACACTGCGTTGTGGCTCATTACACCTTAATTGAGCGTCATTTTTCTTAAACACCAGATCAAAAGTGAAGGATCTGCTGAGACAGAATCTGATATCTTCTTTATTTTACCTTGAAAGTTTCTTATCGATTTCCCTCTGGTCTCCACAGAAGGTGTTCACAGATATTTGTCATTGCCCCATCCTTCCTGAAAATAGAGCTTGAGGCAGGGATTACAGTGCTTGGATTTTATTTAATATGTGAAAGTCTGGGGCAGTAAAGATGAAGAAGCAGAGAGACTTGAGGCAGGATAAGATGCCAAGTAGTAATATAAAAGCAGCACTAAGCAGACCATTTTATGCAGACATAGGACTGACCATTCAGCTAGTGTTTCACTTAGTATGAGGGGTTTCTATGGAAAGTTTACATGAAGGAAACATACATTGGACCAGTCCACAAAAGAGAGAAATAAAGGGATTTCGGTCTGCCCTGTTCTTTCTCATTACTCTGTATTCCCACGGGTTAAGGTTCAAATCATGGGGAACAGATTCCTCACTTCCAGGATGTGTTATCAAACAGTATAGCAATCGATATAAGTCTGGAAACATAAGGACTGTATGTACTATGCGGACCATGGGACTCAATTTGGATTTCAGTCGGATTCAGAGCATGGCCAGGGTGATGCAGGATCAGTGTTGGAGGGAGAGGGATTGAGACTGTGAGGCAGATAGTTCTTTACTACCATAAGGAAAAATGTCATTGTGTGACGACATAATCTTTAAAGAAGCTGGGGACTTTTAGGAAGACTGGAGGGAGAATGTTCTGAAAATGACATAATGAAGAAGAAATTCAAAATAGGGAGTGATAAAAACCACCACTTACAAGGGTAGCAGAGAAAGTGATGTCATCAGGGACAAGTCCTTTTTGCATTAAGATAAAAAGGGAAATGAACTTTATAAGAGGCTGAACATAAAGGGTTGGTTGATAAGACTGACTTAAGATTCAGGGAAGAGGACAGTAGGGTTTGATGGGTTAGAAACAGGATAGACCCAGGTTAATGTTCTAGGAATGAGTGTTTAGATGATACAAGGAGCATTTAGGATTAGAGGCATCTTATGGTGACTGACATAAAGACGGATGTAAGTTTTGAAAGGATTAATAGTTTCTGTGGCATATTGAGGGGTGAGGCGGAAGTTTGGGGGGAAGTGGAATGGGTGGGTTTTGAAGCACCATAGAGAGTCTGCTGTGTTCATTCCTCAACCTTGATCAAAGCCTGGCCTTTGTCAGGCAGGAGCACAGAGGCTTGGAAGGCACTATGTCCCCAGTACCAAGCTCTCCTGATTGTATAACTGAGGCATCAGAAGAGCAGTCTTTGCCAGGAAAGGGGATAGTGAAAGGGGTGGGGGTGTAGCACATGCTCGTCTTTCCCTCCAACAACATTAACATTTGTGTGTATCACGGTTGAGAAACATTTACCACTGGTTTACATGTTGCTTTCTTGCAGAAAATAGCAATTGTTTCAACTAAAACAAAAAGTTGTTTAAAATCCTACTGTAACTGCTTTCAGACTGATTATCCAAATAGTGCAAAGGACTCTGGTACCTCAAATTATCACTCTTGTGTGAATGAGAGACCAGAATTCTATAGATGAAGAAGATGGGAGGTGTGGTCTTGATAGAGGGACTAATATGGAAACCCCCAAATGGTATCATGCAGGGTACAGAGATTTTAAATAGAGAGAAAGAAACCTTTACTTTTCTGGAATGAATTCCATTTGTAAGATAGCTTTATTGCTTTAAGGCATTTATTACATTATGAATACACAAAGATAAAAATCTCATGCATTTATTATGATATTTCTAAATATCCTATAAGAATTTGACATACAAAATCATTTAGATCAAAACTAGTTACCAGCAAATACTCTTTCTAATATTTGCTATTTCTTTTTCTTATTTTTTAAGATGATATTTACAAAGCAAACACATTGTTTAAGGAAAGCCATTAAATAACGCACAGGTATTATTATTAGATAAATCATCAGTGTCTCCACTTGTGCTCATCAAAATGCATGGGAACATGAGTTACTACAATCCTCAGAAAATTGCTAAGAGCTTTGTAACATGAATAGATATTAACACTCTTTATAGACCTGAAAGAAAATTATGTTTAGCCCAATTGACCTTAAATCCCTTTCTAGCTGCAATAAGACTCTTTTCAGAACTGAGTAAAAATCATGTTTACCCTAATCATGAATCCTTACAGCCCTTCCTAGATACGTGACTATTTTCTTCATTTTATGTGCAACTTGGATTTTGCTTTTGTGCAGTCCGCTGAAATGCCTCTTGTCCAAGAATTGAAGGAAATGAGAAATCGAATAGCCATCAGGCTATCATACTCCTCTGCTCATATAAAATTTCTGAACAAAGACCTGAAATGAAATATTCTTCCATAGAAAATAAACTTAAAGGTCACCACTTCAATAATCTAGAAAACCAGAGAACAAATGCAGAGAAAGGCTAACATGCAGAGGGCTAAGTTATAAGCAGATGAAGCATAATAGAGGTAGGGATAAAAATCCAGGATGTTCATGAAAAGCCCCTCTTCCATGAAACTAGAGGAATTTTTAAAAATCACTTTCCTCTCATAAATAAAAGATATCACTTAAGCAAGTCATGAGACGCTACTGATGATTGCTCTGGTTGCAAACAACCCATCACACAAATATGCTGGTAGGTTTGCCTTATTTCATTTCTTGAAAACATCCTAAAACCCCGGAAAAGTTGGAGAAATACTACACACATACATGCATCAACTACATAGGATGACAACTATTAATTCTGTGTCATATTAGCTTGACATGTTTTCATAAAAGAAATGAAACTATGATGAGTGAAGTTCATCTCCCTTATTCCTCTCCATCATTCAACTTATTCCTTGACTGTCCAGAGGCCACCACCATCACCACTTTGTGTGTTCAATACATTTATGCTTTTACACTTTATCTTAAACATATGTGGTCACTAGCAAAACATCACGTATTTTCAACTTCATAAATGATAGCATTGTGTGGTGTCATTGGAAACTTGCTTTTCTTTTCATTCAGAGTTGCATTTTTGAAATCCATTGATGTTGACAAAAATCAATTACGAGAACATATCATATTTTATTTATCCATTACTATTTTGATTTGATTTTTTAGTTTCTAATATTTCACTATGACAAATTCTTCTACAATAAACATCTATTTATATCCTTATGAAACATTGAGGAGAGTTTTGGGGATGTACACCTCTAAGTCCAGTGCTAAGTCGCAGTGAGAGCATCTCCAACTTTCTGCTGTATTGCCACATTGCAAGTTGGTCCTTAGACTATAGACTTTTTCCAGGGTATGAGAATTCTGATTTACCCACATTCTAAATTATAGATGGAAAAGTCAAACTTTCTTACTGATGTAAATGATATATCATTTTAGATTGTTATTTAGTCTAGTATTTTTAGATTTGTTATAAGGTTGGAAATAATTTTAGAATTTTTTTGACCTTTCGAGTTTGCTCATCTCTGGATTGTTTTCCATGTACATGATCTACTTGTTTATTAGGCCAGTCAGCCTTTTGCCTTATTCATTTTTATGAATATGTTTTCATACTGGAGTTACCTATTCTTAGTTACCTAAGTTAAAAATTCTCATAGCTTTAGGTTTTGAGTGTCAAGTTTATCTGTGTTTCCTTCATGACTTTTTGCCTTAAATGCTTTCCTTCACACTGTGAGAGAGTTACTTAACATAATCTTCTAAAAACGTTTGCTTTTTACCGTGAGGGCTTGCATCTAGAAGGATTATTTTGGAGGGTAAAGTTTGTGTAGGGAATCTCAAGTTCTTCGTTCTTACCATGCCCAAAGCCAGGTAAGGCAACTTCCACAAGGGAATTTTCAGGACTAATTTGTCGTACTGACTCTGTCATACATTGTGTCCCCATATGGTTTCAAGTTCCTTTGGGGCTCTTTCTTGACTATTGTTTAAATTAAATATTACTTAATCATGTGGCTTTAAAATATGATAGGTGTCAAGTCCTTCTCTGTTTTTCCACTTTTCAAAATTGACTTAGAATAATTTTTGTCAGGATCTAAGATTTCGTCATTTACAATAATTATACAGATCACTTTGGTAGAGAAATTACTTACGGTAAGTTTTCCTTTTCATTAAAATAATATCTCTCACCTGTCAGGTACTGTGTAAGGGTGGGTTTCAACTGCAACTTGGACTTTAAGTAACAAACTCAAAAATGTAACCTAATTATATGTTCCCCTGTATGAATCTGAAAATTTATTAAATGATGTGTATTCCTATTCATTGACTTATTTTAATATTCTTTATTAATTTATTTTCTTTATAAATACTATATAGCTTTCATTATACATATACTTCTACACCACATATTTTTGTTATTATTATAATATTTTGTTATATCTTCTAATTGGTATAGATGGCATATCGTAATATTAAATATGTGTTCAATTCACTTTACATATTATCCTATTCATTTTAAGAGTTTTTCTGGGGATTCTTTTGAATTCTTTATGACTCCAATGATATAATCTGCAATAAAGGCAATTTTCAAATATTAAATAGCATAATGGCTATAATAGATTATTGGTCAACATGTACTCTAAGTAAGAACCTATGCAAATTTGTTAAGATTTTAAAGTCCTAAACTAACATTAGATTTTATCAACTATTTTCACATATGTCAAAATATCCTATGATACATATTACTTAAGTTATATACATAGATCATTCTGAAATGGTCTTAATTTGTCAGCATATTCACATTTTTATGCTACAACTGGGGTTCATTTATTAGTATTTGAGTTCATAATTTAGGCCACAAGCTAGTATTTTAGTTCACAATTAGTATTTTTTCTATGTTCATAGATTGGTGAGCAATTTACTTTCCTCAGAATATCTGTCTGACTTCCATTATAGTTCTATTACTCTTGAAAAATTACTTGAATGGTTTTTTTTTTCTTTTTTAAAACAATATTTGTTAGGTAGAGATCATGTGTTCATTGACTATTTGACAATATTAACCCATTTAACCTCCTGACCTTGGTCTCTCTTTTTTTTTTTTTTGCAGATGGGGAGGCAAAGGGACGTATCCATTTTTTAATGGTTGTTATTCTCTTCAAGTTTTCTATTTCTTTTTTGTTTACTTTTGTATTTGTAAGTATTTTCAGAAAATTCTCTTTCTGGCATTAATTTTATCATGATTATTTCCTATGGTTCTTAATTAAATCATGCCATAACCTAAAAAGGTTCTCTTTTGTCATTTTTTAATATTGATTATTTGGCGTTCTCTGTTTTTTCTTAAATTGTCTTGACTGAAATGTTTTTTTATTTTTCTTTTCTAAATAATAAGCATTTTACATTTAGATTCTTTTACTTCTACGTTTCTTACCTTATTTTTGTTCTTTTATAATTTATTTCCTTCTCTCTCTTTGATACTTTTTTTAGGTGTTCTTAAATTTCTTATTTTTATTATTATGGATGTATAGTGGTTGTATATGTTAGAGTACATGTGATGTTTTGATACAAGCATACAATGTATTAATGTATTAATCAAGTCAGGGTAATTGAGGTACTGAGGTAATGAATATATATTTTATCTATTGGTTACATTGGATTTACTTACTGGGTATAGTTTATTTTTCACTTTCACCTACCTCCTTAAGATCACTATGTAACTCATTTATATTCATTTTGTCTCTTGTTTCTAACATATGAATGTATGCTAATGCATATTCTAATTACTCCTCCAACAATATTCCACACATTTTGATATGTTAATTCTTTGCTGCTATTCATTATTAAATACTTTGGTCTTTCCATTGTGAGTTCTTTAAGCTAAAGTTTACTTACACTGTGTGTGGGTGTGTGTGTGTATGTGTACACCTGTATATTTTTAACATATACATGAAAATTAATTATTGATTTCTTATTATTACCCTCCAGGTAGATAACGCAAACTATATATTTTTTGGAATTGAGATTTCCTTTGTGCTTGTACTGACTGATATATATATTATACACACACACACATATATATACTTTTTTGTGTAGTTTTCAAATATGTTGGAAAGAAAGTACAGTCTATTTTTTTTGTTGTTGAGTTTTTTAATGTTTTTTATTATACAGATTTTTTTGTTTTTGTTAAGTTATAACTGTGTACATTGATGCCCTTATGGGGTTCAGTGTACTGATTTGATATACAATGCGAAATACTTACATTGAACTAAGTAACACATCCATCACAATTATACTCCTTTCTTAATAATTTTGAAAAGTACCATTGCATCATGCACATTAGGTAAGGTTCCCCCCCAATACCTCCTCCTCCCTCCCCACTCCCTACCCCTAAAGAATGGGAAAAAAAAGTATCCAATGTATTCAATACTACTATGAAATAAATATATAATCACCTACACATTCATATGAATGGTAAAACATAATCTTCATTTCTTGAATGTAGAGTTCAAGAAATAATAAATAGGTAAGCTGGTAGAGATAGAAAAACCGATAAGAATGCTGTTGAGAACATTATTTATATTT
>CAUYQV010070667.1:0-22094 GCA_963574575.1 Galagoides demidoff
GCTACTCGGGGGGGGGGGGGGGGTTGAGGAAGGAGGATTGCCTGAGCTCAAGAGATGGAAGTTGCTGTGAGTTGTGATGCCACAGCACTTTACCAAGGGCAACAAAGTGAGACTCTGTCTCTTAAAAAAAACAAAGTTTAAAAAGTGCTGTTCCCTTGTTATTGTGGATCATTTTCCCCTCCCACCTCAGCTGCTTCCAAGAGTTTCTGTTTATCTTTACTTTTCAGCTAGTTAGTTGATCATGGTGTGGTTTGCTATGGTTTTATCCTGCTTGGGGTCTTTAGAGATTCTTAGATACAGAGGCTGGCAGTTTTCATCAAATTTAGAAAAATTTTGGCCATTCCATATTCAATTTTTTTTTCTCTTTCAGTCTGTCTTCTATAGCTGAGGGGCCAATTAACTGTATGTGAGATAACTTTATACTATCCCACAGGTCGTTAAAGCTTTGGTCACATTTTTTAGTCCTTTTTTCTCAGTTTTGTATCAATAGTTTCTGCTAACCTATCATCCAGTCACTAAATCTTTATTCTGTAGTTTGCGATATGCTCTGAAGCCCATCCAGTGAAATTTTTATTTCAGAAATGATATTAATTTCTTTTCAGGTTTAGAATTTGATGGGTTATTTTTTTATAGGTTTCATTTTTAATGCTAGGATTGCATCTGTCTGTTCACTTGCTATGTCATTCTTTTTGTTTATAATTTATAAATATATTTATAGTAGCTATTTTAAAAGTTCTCGCCTGCCAGTCCTACCACCTGTGTCATCTCTAAGTCTGTTTCTATAATTTCCCCCAGGTATTGTGTCGTACTTTCCTGCCTCTTCACATGCCTAATAATTTTTGCTGTTTCACTGGACATTATGGACTCTTTTGATAGTTTGGATTTGTTGTTTGAATTTTTTTTTTTGGTGGGTTGAATTTTGCTGGAAGGCAGTTATTTTTCTGATGACTCAAGCTAATCATGTTAAGCCTTAGTTTAAGTTTTTCTTAGGATAGATCCAGCCAAACCTTTACTCTCAGGCTAGAGGAGCTATTTTTCTAGTGGCTTTCTGGACTATCAACTGAACACTTGGGATTTCATGGAAATCTCTCTGTTGCGATTGGCTTGAATTCCAATTCTTCCAGCACTGTCCAGTTTCCAGAACCTGTTTGCCTCACCCGTCTCCAGAACTGTTCCCTGCCATACCTTGCAGAATCTCGCTCTCCTCATGTTTCCACTGAAGATGCAAGGAGACCCCTCTGCAGATTGATGGAACTTCTCCTCTCCACAGTTACCTTGTCTGTTATCCCTCCAAGCTAATTCCTGCTACTGCCTTGGCAGCCCTGTACGCCAATCTGTTTCCTTCACCCAGAAAGATGGTTGGTTTCTGTTTGGCTCCACTTCCCTTTGCCTTGGTTTGGGAAGTATTCTTAGGCAGACAACTGGAATGAATGTGGATCTCACCTTGTGTATTTCCCTTCTCTCAAGGACTATGTCCTGTGCTATTGTCTGTGTGATGCCTAAAAAGAGTTACATCATACATTTTGTTTACTTTTATAGTTATTTAAGGTTATAGAGTAAGTTCAAAACTTATTATTTGATTGTGACAGATCTGGAAGTCTGTCTCCTACGTTCCTATTTCTAAATAATATGGATATTCCTGATTCATCAACTTTAGATGTGAAACACTGGCTTCCCATTATGGAATAATACCTCATTTAAGCTCTTCTTTCTCTTTCTTTATTCTCATAATATAATGACATCTCTTTTCTCATATATGTATTTTCAGATTGTTGTTGTTACGGATTGGTAAATCCTACTCACTGCTAAACCACGTTGAGGATTCTGATCACGTTTTCTTTTCTGTTCAATTTTTTTTCCTTAGAGTCAATTTCTGGTTGGCTTATTTTATCTGCTTAATTTTTAAAAAAGGTCCAAGTTTTCCTTTGCCAACCAATAACTCTTATTACTTCTAAACGAAAGTGCCTTTTAATAATGTTTTCTATTGGATCCTTTGACCTTCTGTTTCAACCTGCAATGGCCTGTGGTTTTACAGCTGATTTTGTGGAACTACTCGTCACTGACATCCTGAGACTTCCTTTCCTTCTTCTCTCTGCCGATTCCCTGTTGTGGGATCCACATTTCCCTCTTTTTGTCTTTATTTCTTCATTTTTGTGAACATTTACTCCAGTACCTTCCTGAGAGAGGGTACATAGGAAGTAAAATTTTAGAATATCTTTATGTGCCTAGAAGATGTGTTTATTTTATGCTCACGCTTGATTAATGGTTGGCTGTATATAAAATTCCAGGTATACAATAATTTGTACTCAGAATTTCAAGGCTATTCATTATTCTCTAGCATCCAATAATGTTATTAAAAACTTTGAATCTTGAGGTAAAACTTAAAGAATTACAAATAATGATTATTCATATGTTTCTGCCAGATGACATTTTGTATTAGGGTTCTTTTCACACTTCTCTAAATCATTCTTTTTTGAAGATGTTCCTATAGGAGGCTTATCAAGAAGGGAGTTTCCTGGCTCGGCGCCTGTGGCTCAAGTGGCTAAGGAGCCAGCCACATACACCTGAGCTGGCGGGTTCGAATATAGCCTGGGCCCACCAAACAACAATGATGGCTGCAACCAAAAAACAGTGTGGTGTTGTGGAGGGCACCTGTCTTAGGTACATGGGAGGTGGAGGCAGGAGAATGGCTTGAGCCCAGGAGTTGGAGGTTGCTGTGAGCTGTGATGCCACAGCACTCTACTGAGGGCAACATAGTGAGATTCTGTCTCAAAAAAAAAGAAAAGAAAAGAAAAGGGAGTTTCCATGGCCAAACATGGTTAGAAATTTTCACCTTCTTCAGTGAGCTTGATAATGTTAATATGTGAAAGCCCAAGGTTCATAAAATCATGTTTAATTTTATTTGACCCAGTGTTCTCCAAACTTTTTGACCACAAAACCACTTTTCCTAGCAAAACTAGCATTCATTGCTGAACCAACTTAATTATCAGGCAGTTCTTAGTTAACGTTAAATAGGCTAATCTTATTAGGCATAGAGAATACTTGGCCAGGATTTTTATACCGAGGCACAGTTTTTCTTTTTTTTTTGAGACAGAGCCTCAAACTATCTCCTTGGGTAGAGTGCTGTGGCATCACAGCTCACAGCAACCTCCAACTCCTGAGCTCAAGCGAGTCTCCTGCCTCAGCCTCCCAAGTAGCTGGGACCACAACACCCGGCTATTTTTTGGTTGCAGCCGTCATTGTTGTTTGGCGGGCTGGGGCTGGATTTGAACCCGCCACCTTAGGTGTATGTGGCTGGCGCCTTAGCTGCTTGAGCCACAGGCGCTGAGCCAGTTTTTCTTTTTGATGTTTTAAAATTGATATAAACAGACATTTGTAAAGTAAAGATTAAATAGTTTGATGATTATGACTGCAATATAAATATAGTGTGGTAGTTTGTGTTGGTTAATTCATTTCCCAGTTTTCTTACAATGTAATTTATTGAATAATGTACACTTATAATGTATACGTGCTTTTATTTACACAGTAAACATGTTTCCATGTCATTTTGAGAATTTTTAAATAAACCTTCAAACAGCTTGCTGTATAGTTTTGTATCATACAAAATTTGTTATATATACATTGTGAGATGCTTCAGTTCAAATAACAGTGCAGTAATTCACTTATGCTGAAAGACTGCCCAATGATTAAATGTCAGGGATTGCAATTCTGTTTTGAGTGGCAGTTTACACATTTTAAATTCTGTCAAGGTGAAATCAATGCTGAGGGAATCTTAATTTGGTCCACCGTAAATGTAATGTCAAGGACTGCTCATTCGACCTGTTTTACCATGCACCTAGGAAAAAGTAGTCAGCTCATGTTTTTGTTCCAAAAATGCATTTTTCCTAGAAGAAAATAGGGTTTATTAATGTAATTTAAAATTTGTGCAATTAAAAAATAACAAAAAAATCAATCTGTGATTATTTAAGTAAAATGCACAAATCGAGTTCATTTGTAATCGATGGCGTTACTGAACTGGACAAACAAATGCTATTTGTCAGACAGGTGTTTTTCTTTGTTTTAAGTTTGAGAAACTCATAAATGATATGTTTTCCTTGACTTTATAGAAATTTTCTGGGAAATTAATAGGAATAAATTTAGAAATATCTGGTAAATTAAATCTCTTGAGTAAAATGCAAAAAAAAAAAAAAAACAAAGAGAGAGAGAGAGAGAAAGAAAACAAACTTTGAATCTTGGCTCAACATCTGTAGCTCAAGTGGCTTGAGCACCAGCCACATACATCAGAGGCGGCAGGTTTGAACCCACTCTGGGCCCGCCAAACAGCAATGACAATTACAATAAAAACATAGTCGGGTGTTGTGGTGGGTGCCTTTAGTCCCAGCTACTTGGGAGGCTGAGGCAAGAGGATTGCTTAAGCCCCAGAGTTTGAGGTTGCTGTGAGCTGTGACACCACCGCACTCTACGGAGGGTGACATAGTGAGACTCTGTCTTAAAACAAAACAAAACAAAAAAACTTTGAATCCGTTTTCACACATTATGATATTAGCATTACCTATATTTTCTCTCTAGAAGCTTTTACAATATTGTATTCATTTACTTGTGAAATTTGACGATTAATCTTGATGTGGTCTTTCTTCATTTTTTGTGCTTGGCACTGGCTTTTTCAAACCAAAGACTCATGTCTTCCAAATTTTCTTTTATTATTTCTTTGATAATTTCCTCTAATCCAGTTTCTTTTTTTTATCTATTTCTGGAATTTCTTGTATTTGGAAGCAGAACTTCTTTTGTTTAGTATCTCCAGCAAGCAAATCTCTAGTTTTGTTATATAGAAGCCTGGGGTAGAGGAAAGGCTGGTGAGGAGTATTTGCCTGATGACAGGGTGGAGGTGAGGAATGGCACTTACACAAACTTTCAAACAGTGTCTCTGTTTTCATCACCACTCTCTTACACCCATCTTCTGCGTCAATTATTGCCTTTAATTCTTGAGCATTAACTTTGGGATTTTGCAAAATAGAATGGATTGCTTCCCATCCCATATATCATATCCTGTGAATACTCAGATCGAGTCACATTATTTCTCCAACGCTTTTGCTCTTCCTGTACTATATACTTTGAAGGAGGAGAGTTTCAGGTCTTTTAGTTTTACTGAATTTCTAACTTGATGTTAAATTCTTATTTTCATTGTTTTGGGATTTTATCTATCAGTATTTTGAGAAGAGAAGCAAATGGAACTGTCTTTACTCTGCCACCTGGGAATCCAATTTTTAAAAGTCTGTGGCTTCCTCCCTCTGTCTCTCTCCCTTCCCTTTCTTCCCTCTAGTGTCTCCAATCCTGGAGATCCAGTTATTCATATTCCACCGTTGACACGAAGCTTCTGTCTTCACCCTGATGAAGCGTGATGGTAAAGACTGAAAAGCAAAACCTCAAAAATTAAATGAACAAACAAATAAATATCTAATTACAGAAATGAACACTAGGAAGAAAATGAATGGATGCTGTGAAAGGGTAAAAGGGGGGTGGGTTGGGGAGGTGGTTAGTCAGGGTGGCCAGGATAGGCCTCTCTGAAGAAATGCCATTGACGCTCAGACTTGAAAAGGAGCTGACCCTTTGAAGAGGAAGAAAAGGTATTTGAAAAACTCAAAGGAAGCCAGTGAGTCTGGAGTGCAGTGGACAAGGAGGAGTGTGGCTCCGGATGAGATTGTAGAGGTGGGCAGGGGCCCAGTCACAGGTCTTTTGAGCCTGCTAAGAACTTGAGATTTTATCTGAAGTGCAGTGGGAAGCCACTGGCACTGGTGGTTTAAGCAGAAGAATGACATAGTTTCTGCAGTCACCGTTTTAAAAGTATTCCTGTACCTGCTGCCTGTAAAAAGCACTGGGGTAAGGGTGAAGGTAAAAGTCAATGCTGCGGTGGAGGGACAGTCAGGGGGGGCTTGCAGCTGTTCAGGTGGGAGATGATGGTGGCTTTGATGGGGTGGGGGCATAGCAGTGAAGATGAAGAGAAATGGATGGAATCCAAGTTTACTTTGGGGGCATTCTGGGTGGGATCTGTGCTGGACTGAATGTGAGGATGAGGGAGAAGAAGGCAAGGATTTATAAACGTGCAGGTGCAGGTGAGCCTGGCATCACCACCCCTAGCCCCCACAACCAACATTGGCGGGAGACACTGGCTTCTTTGTACCACACTCTGAAATGGCTGCCTTAGGAGAATCCACAGGCATCTGTGCTGAGGGAGGGGAGCTCTCTGAAGTTCCTAGACAGAAAATGGGACTTCTGAAGAGAGGTATATGCTTATTCCAGGGCATGGCTCTTGTTGAGCCCTTATTATGAGCTAGGCTCACATAGCCATCTGAAGAGAGGTCAAGCATCTTGCCATTAAGTCACACAGGCAGTGGAGGGACAAGGCAGGACATGTCCCCAGGCAGCCTGGCCCCAAAATCTGCTGATTTTGCCACTGGGCTATTTAATTAGTCTGAATGAAGGCAGATGAATCTTCCTAGAAAATGCCATCAAGCACCTGTTTTGGATGTGGGACCAGCAAGGTCAAGTTCAAGAGCAGTACGACTCTGAGAAAGGGCTTAGAATTTTACAACCCAAATTAAAAACTACCACCACAACTAACATCACCACCAACAAAAACCCGAAAATGTGAAAAGGGGCCTAGTTTGGCCAGCCTAAGAAATGAGGATCCCTGTTAGAGGCCTAAGATCACCACTGGCTCTTCCTGAGCTGGACAGGTCACTTACCTCATCAGGGCGACTTGGCTCAGGCACTCTTCCTGCCCAAGGGACCAAGATGAGTCAGCTCCTAAACCTCCTTCCTGGGAGCTAATAATTAACTGGCCCCATTTTTGACCCATCCTGGGCCCTAATTTCCACCCCACCAGAACTAGAAGAGACTGTAACACCACCAACCTTGGAAATGGCAAGGGTATAGGTTTTTAATTACTAGGGAATGCACTTATTTCTGGCAGGTCCTTTCCTTCATTAATTTACACCTCCTCTTATCTTTCCATCTATTGTACCCCTGCCAGGAGCATCCACCCACGCCTGCGCCATCACAGCATCTGGGACCAGGCACGCCTGTCCCCCTGCTGACCCCTCAGGAGCCTCATTTATCTCCCTGCCGGCCCTCCTCACGCCTGACCCTGTCCATGCTCTCTTTGATCTGGCCCTCGCTCCCCTCTGCCTTCACCTAGTGTTCTCCTTTCTCCTTTTTAGGCGGAGTCCCTGCCCATTCCTGGAATTTTCCTGACTCTAAGAGACAGTGTTTCTGGGAGCTGGGCTCCTGTGTCCCTCCAAAAGGACAGGAAAGTGAAAAGGGAAGTGGCCGTTTGTGCAGCCAGAGGAATGGGATTTGAGAAAACAGATGGGTGGGTCTCCTGGGTCCCTAATCAAAAAAAAGGCGGCTGGAACAGGGAGGCAGGAAGTGAGGGGCCCTGTGAGGCAGGCATGTATGGGGTGACACTGTATGCAGAGCCGTGTGTTGGGGCTGAGGTACGTAATTGGGGAAGACCTGGTCTGGTGGCTGGTTGGCCCCTCCCTATCTTGGCCACTTCATGGTGGGGAGGCAGGGGCAGGAGCTTGGCATTTGGGGTAGAGAGTTGCCTGGCACCCAGCTGTCGGCCCCTCACAGGGTGACTGCAGCAGCAGCAGCAGCAGGATGACCTGTGAAGGAGCCCAGTGACGATGCCAGGGCTCTGGTTCACGCAGACGTTTTCTCATCTGGCTTTGTTCTGACCTAAGCCTGCCCTCAGATGCTGCTGTTCACCTGTCTGTTTTCAGCCTGCTTCTACAGGTGACTATGGAAACCTACAAAGATTTCGTGCCTCCCCTTTTCTCTAGGTGTCTCTTCAGTCTGGAATTTCTCCCCAAAATGCCAGCACTGGGCCGGTCCTGGGCATTCTGCCACCCATAGCAAATAGAAAAAGAAAATGTGTCCTTACTGTCGCCACCAATGTTTGCTGTGGCCGGCGGGGGCGGGGAGGCCCTGGCGGCTGGCACACCTGCTAGATGAAGGGCAGAGACCTGGGCCCAGATGGGGGCCAAACAGGTGTCAGAGAAAGGCCAAGCTGCAGACCCCTTGGCTGGTGCTGGAGGAAAGCCAGGCACTGCCAAAGCTTGTGAGGCAGCCCTATACTTATCACCATTCTCATTTTCAGGGAAAAAACTTAAGATTAAAAAAAAAAAAAAGGTGAAAACTGAACTCTGGAAAGATAGATACATACACAAGTGTCACCAGCAGGGGCCCCAGAGGAGGCCAGAGTGGCTGGAGAGGAAGGGGTCATGGAGTGGGTGGGAGGTGCAGCCCTTTGAAAGGACTTCAGCTTTTGTTTATCATGAGCTGGGGGACATGGGAAGGTTTTCAGCAGAGGGATGACTCAGTCTGACTTAACTTTTAAAAAAGCTACTCTGGCTATTGTTGGAGAATAGAATGAGGGGGTTGTAGTGGTAGGGGGAGGCCACTGCCATATTGTATGAGGGTGACAATGGTGTGGACTGGATGGTGTCCATGGAGGCAATGAGGAAGGGCCAGATTCTGGGTATATTTGAGGGGTAGGGTTGACAGACTTTTCTGATAGGTGGATCAGATGTAGCATATGAGAGAAGGAGAGAGGAGTTGGAGATGACTCCAAAGGCTTTGGCCTGAACAGCTGAAACAATGGAGTTGCCATTTGCTAAGAAGACATAGGTATATGGGTGAAATCATCCCCTTCCCCAGCCCGTGTACCCTCCTGACTCTACAGAATGGAAGCCTGGAAGGGAAGGAAGCCGACGTCGGCACCTGGCATGGGGCCTCCCACACTGTCAATAAGCAATATGGAAGGAATGGAAAAAAAAGTGAAAAAGAAAAGGAGATCAAATATTTGCCCAAAGGTATCTGAGCAGATCCTGGGCTTCTGAGGGCCAGGCAGTCTTTACAGTTTGGGACAATGGATCGAAGAAGTGTTGGGGTCAGCAGGAGCCTCCCCAATTCTTGTGGATTCTCACTAGGTGGGTAGTCTGTCTAGCCTCATTTTTAAAATCCTGAGACTGGGTGGTGCCTGTGGCTCAGTGAGTAGGGCGCCGGCCCGATATGCTGAGGGTGGTGGGTTCAAACCTGGCCCCGGCCAAACTACAACAAAAAAATAGCTGGGAGTTATGGCGGGTGCCTGTAGTCCCAGCTACTCGGGAGGCTGAGGCAAGAGAATCGTCTAAGCCCAGGAGTTGGAGGTTGCTGTGAGCTGTGACACCATGGCACTCTACCAACGGCAATAAAGTGAGACACTGTTTCTAAAAAAAAATCTGGCTCAGTGCCTGTGGCTCAAGTGGCTAAGGCGCCAGCCACATACACCTAAGGTGGGGGGTTCGAGTCCAGCCTAGGCCCGCCAAACAACAATGATGGCTGCAACCAAAAAATAGCCGGGTATTGTGGTGGGCGCCTGTGGTCCCAGCTACTTGGGAGGCTGAGGCAGGAGACTCGCTTGAGCCCAGGAGTTGGAGGTTGCTGTGAGCTATGATGTCATAGCACTCTACCCAGGGGGACAGCTTGAGGCTCTGTCTCAAAAAAAAAAAATCCTAAGACTGTTACAATAACGTCTACTCACAAGAGTGTATCACACGGATGCTCTATGAACAAATAAGGGGTTTTAGGCATATGTTTCTGAACAAATTCTAAGATAGATGCTGTACAAAGGCGCAATACTATTCAAGGTGAAAAAAGCACCTTAGTGAGCCAGCTTCACCTCAGCAGAGCAAAGAAGTCAGTGAGGAAAGGACGCCCATTAAAGCTCAGAGACTTGACTAGTTGGAGAGCTGCACAGATCCTCGTCTGCAGCATACCAGGTCTTAGTTTAGAAATTTGTGGCTGATTTTGATTGGCTGGGAGACCTGGCCGCAATACCCTTTGGTACAGCAGAACAGTTGAGGGCATGAGCTCTGAATTTGCACGGAAAACTTCTCTTCCTGCCTCTAGCTGTGTGAACAAGTTAATTTATCTTTTCAGAGTCTCCATGTCCTCATTCAGTAAATATGGATAAATTACTCCTATACGGGGAATTTATAAGGACTAAATGAAGAAATATTTGTGAAGTACTTAGCACAGTGCCAAGGATATGTTAACTACTTGATAAATTGGTTATTGGCTCAGCGGCTGTAGCTCAGCAGCTAGGGCTCCAGCCATGTACACTGGAGTTGGCGGGTTTGAATCCAGCTGGGTCTGCCAAACAACAATGACAACTACAACCAAAAAATAGCTGGGCATTGTGATGGGTGCCTGTAGTCCCAGTTACTTGGGAGGCTGAGGCAAGAGAATCACTTTAGCCCAAGATATGGAGGTTGCTGTGAGCTGTGATGCCACAGCACTCTATCCAGGGTGACAGCTTGAGGCTCTGTCTCAAAAAAAAAAAGAAAAAAAGCTTATTAATATTATCATCACTATCATCAATGTCAGCAGCAAAATAGGTGCTATAAATTAGAATTCTAAAAGGAATTTTTAAATAATATAGCCTAACTTGAAGAAAAGAGGCAGGAAAAAGATATAAAAAAAAGAAGCATAAAATTTTTTGAAAGCACTTACTAATCCAGTATCAGGGTAAAGAAAAATAGCTGTATACATTTTAATAGTGTAGGAAGGCTTATGTTTGGCAACGTTTAAGTACAATCATTATTAAATTAATAGTACCTTGAATCATCAAGAAAATGTTCAGATTTGGCACCTGTGGTTCAAGTGGCTGAGGCGCCTGCCATGTACACCCAAAGTGGTGGCTTCAAATCCAGCCCGGGCCCGCCAAACAACAATGATGGCTGTAACCAAAAAATGGCCGGGCGTTGTGGCGGGTGCCTATGGTCCCAGCTACTTGGGAGGCGGAGGCAGGAGACTCGCTTGAGCCCAGGAGTTGGAGGTTGCTGTGAGCTGTGATGCCATGGCACTCTACCCAGGGCGACAGCTTGAGGCTCCTGTCTCAAAAAAAAGAAAACGTTCAGCTCACTGTAAGAGGACAGAGAAGTCTAGATACATATTTTAGTCAAAGCAAAGTTTTGTGTAGGCACCTGTGTGGAACAGCCTGTAAACAAATAATACTAAATAAATAAAGTCTTGGGCGACACCTATGGCTCAGTGAGTAGGGCGCCAGTCCCATATACTGAAGGTGGCAGGTTCAAACCTGGCCCCAGCCAAAATGCAATAAAAAATAGCTGGGTGTTGTGGTGGGTGCCTATAGTCCCAGCTACTCAGGCAAGAGAGATTGCCTAAGCCCAAGAGCTTAGGAGGTTGCTGTGAGCTGTGACACCACGGCACTCTACCGAAGGGTGACAAAATCAGACTCTCTCTCTAAAACAAACAAACAAATAAACAAACAAACAAAAACTAACTCTCATATTTGGAAACTTCCAGGGATTTTCCCCGGTGATGACCTGGAAAATTATTTACATTGGGATATAATTTCTTTGAAAAATTGCACTTACCATACATTGTAATTTCCTTATCTATAAGCCAATGAAGTTGTCTTATGTTTTAAATATGTTGGGTATAGAACCCTCAACCCTTTACACATCCATGGCAGGCTTCGAACTAGATGGGGATGAATAGAATTAGGGGACATGTGTGGTATATATACTTCTCAGGGTGTGAGTCCCAGATAGAACTGGTGAGAGGTAGTGGGTTTTCAAGGATCTTCACACACACACACACACACTCTCCTTGTCACATGACATTCATTTCAGGAAAGTATATTTCCAGACCAAAAATTAAAAAAGAAAACATGAGACCTGGCACCTGTAGCTCAGAGGCTAGGGCCTAGCCACATACACCAGAGCTGGCGGGTTCGAATCCGGCCCAGGCTTGCCAAACAACAATGACAACTGCAACCAAAAAATAGCCAGGCACTGTGGGGGGCGCCTGTAGTCCCAGCTACTTGAGGCTGAGGCAAGAGAATTACTTAAGCCCAAGAGTTAGAGGTTGCTATGAGCTGTGAGGCCATGGCACTCTCTACTGAGGGTGACTAAGACTCTGTCTCAAAAAAAAAGAAAGTATGAGAAGTACAAATGGCCTTAGGGAAAAATGGAAGAGAATTTTTGCAATACAGAACTGCGTTGGACTGCCAGGCCTCTCCATATTCTCCCGTGGCTGTGATTCCTTCTCCTGTTTCTGAGCAAATCTTGGGCTTCTGAAATGGCCTCTACAGTTTGGGACTTTGAACCTGTTACTTGCTCAGTAACTGCCTTCTGGTCCCTGGGTAGGTTCCCTGTTGGACTCTGTCACCAAAACCATCCCAAGCTGTTTCTTCAGTGGGGATAGGTCTTACTCCTCTTCAAAGTCCCCAGTGCAATGTTTGACCCAGAGTAGGCTCCAGTAAATGTTTGTTGAATGGGACTGAATTAGCCCTGGTGGGAACTAACAGCTCTCTTCTTTACTGAGTCACCTGGATCAATACTCCAGACAAGCAGGCTGGCCCTGCAGACGGCCTTGCCTCCTTCCCTACGTGGCTGTGGGCCTGCTCTGGTGAGTGTCTAGCCAGGCTCTGCCTGAAGGCCATGTGTCCACTGAGCACATGTGGATTGCCCTGAAGCAGCATTTTCTCAAGGTTTGGCTGTGCTAATTATTCTCTCCCCTCTTGCTGTTAAAACCTTGGACTAGAAAATGAAATCAAGGGAGGGGATGTGGAATGGCAGAGGGGAAGGAAAGGAGTTAATAAGCAGAACAAGGTCACCCATCTGCTGCTGCTTTCCACACGCCCTTATCTGAGATGCTACCAGCCCCAAGGTCCCCCGTTTTCATTAAAATAGTTGAAACTCCCAGGATGATAAAATTAACCAAATTCTGGCCTTCTGTCTTAGACATAACAGAGTTGCCTCAGTGCTGAGGCTGTCCTGATGAGATGAGCTGCTCTCCTCCTTGTGGCCCTGAACTGGAGGCAGAAACCCAGCTGCTGGGGGAGAGGCCACTGGAGCAGGGGGGTCCCAGCTCTCCCACCTGGGCAGGCAGACAGTGTGTGCCTGCAAGGTCTGTTTCCTGGGCAGGTGCGAGACAGACCTGCCAACTCCGGCTCTCTGACACTTCTGTGACAATGCCTTGTCATTCCACACCTCTGCAGGGGACTGGGCATGAACTGGCCAGGCTCCCCCAAACCAGAAAATCAGAGCTCCTAAAAGGACGTGCTACCTCTGTGCCATGCCACAGCTTGGTCTGTGTACAGGCAGGAAACACGGAGAAATGCATGGGCAACCCTGCCTGTGACAGAGGTGCTGGGCTGGAAGGGAAAGGGCATGTTAGCCCTGGGTCAAGTAGAATCCAGAAGTTGTGTGACCCGGAGCAAGTTGTTAAGTAAGTCTCAGTTTCTTCAACTGTGAAATAGGCATAGTAACCCCTGTGTCACAGGGCTAAAGGAAATCGCATAGTGGGTTCTAGCACCTGCTTGGCATATAGTGGGTGTTCAACTATTGTTTGCTCATAATTGTCCAATTATTCCTAAATAGGTCCACTATGTAAATCTTAATGCAAACACTAAGACCACAGCAAAGAAACCAAAATAAAAAGTAAAAGCAGGAGAAAAGGATAAGATATAAATTCCTTGAGGATATTTATAAAAACACAAGTGGAAGCATCATAAATGCACATTCCATTTCCATTTTTCTCTCTAATGATATTTCATAAAGATCATTTTAAATCGGTATCTAGACATCTGCCTCATTGTTTAAAAAAAATGACTCTATATGATAGTCTATTATGTGGGCATATTAGACCTTACCTCCCTCCCCCCATGTTTTTTCTCACACTGTTGCCCAGCTAGAGTGTCCTGTGTCTGCCTAGGTCACAGCAACCTAAAATTCCTGGACTCAAGCAATCCTTCTGCCTCAGCCTCCTGAGTAGCTAGGATTACAGGCTCTGACCACAGTGTCCAGCTAATTTTTCTATTTTTAGTAGAGACAGGGTTTCTGCTCTTGCTCAGGCTAGTCTTGAACTCCTGAGTTCAAGGGATCCTCCTGCCTCATCCTTCCATAGTGCCAGGATTATAGGTGTGAGCCACCATGCCCAGCGGTGGGCCTCTATTGACAAATGCATATAATCTTTGGCTGTGCTTAATGCTGTCACCATGAAGAATCTTGTACATACTTCTTGGAACACCTATGTCAGTATACCTGAGGCCCTACACCCTCCAACACCTTAATCAGCACCTTGGGTGAAAATATAGAAGACCCATTTTTCTCCACTTCTCTTCTCTTCTCTTCTCTTCTCTTCTCTTCTCTTCTCTTCTCTTCTCTCCTCTCCTCTCCTCTCCTCTCCTCTCCTCTCCTCTCCTCTCCTCTCCTCTCCTCTCCTCTCCTCTCCTTTCTTTCTTTCTTTCTTTCTTTCTTTCTTTCTTTCTTTCTTTCTTTCTTTCTTTCTTTCTTTCTTTCTTTCTCTTTCTTGACAGAGCCTATGTTGCTCTCAGTAGAGTGCTGTAACGTCACAGCTCACAGCAACCTCAAACTCCTGGGTTCAAGTGATTCTGTGATCTCAGCCTCTCAAGTAGCTGAGACTACAGGCGCCTGCCTCAGTGCCTAGCTATTTTTTGTTGTAGTTGTCATTGTTGCTTGGCAGGCCTGGGCTGGGTTTGAACCCACCATGGTTTGAACCCACTATGTGGCGGTGCCCTAGCTACCGAGCTATAGAAGATCCATTTTTCAATTTTGCTGGAAAAGAAAACTAGTCCAACTGGTGGGCAAAATTCCATGCCTGTCTCCTTTAGACTATCAGTTATATCATCTCTCTCATATATATGTAAACTATACTTATCATGTACATATCAAGTACCTGTTATGTACCAGATGTTGTTGCAGACACTTGGAATCCATCCAGCAGCAAAGATGGCTGCTTTGTGGAGGTGATAAACTAGCAGGGGAGCACAGATAATAAACAATAATCTTAGTAAATGAGTTAGAAAGAGAGACGTGTTGTGGAAAATGGGAAAAAGAACAGCAGGGTATAGGGAATCTAGAGTCCTGGAAAGGGGACTAACCTGAAGCTCTTCTGTGACACAGAGTGTGGCACACAAGGGCCAAAGACACATCTTGGCTGGATTGAACAGAATTTGAATGAATTAGAAGTTCTCTGCCTGGCTGGGTTTACAGACTCACTGACTTGGCACCCTCCTCTGAGAAACTCTAGTACGATAACATTCCACTTTAAATGTGTCCCCTGCAGGGTGGGACAAGGCTGTCTGTGTGATGATGATGTCACACTATGGTGACATAATGAGTTTACAGTTGTCAGGAGCCCCTGGGGTAGTTGGTTAGCTTGTTTTTCAGGAATTAGGCCAAATTCAACCTTAATGCGGGGCATCTGTGAGTCTTTCCCCCACTAAATTCCTTTTTTAAGTTCCATTCTGTGTTTCTACTCTGCTGAGAAGCTGAATCATGATTCTGAGTAAGCAGAACTGGAGTACTTTTTTTTTATTCCAAACTAAAGAGTCTGGACTTTACTCTGCAGGCAGTGGAGAGCCATTGAAGAGCTTGACCAGGGTAGTAACAAGAACACATATTGCCTTCTAGACATATCACCCAAGGATCAGGGATAAGAATCAATTAGAGGAATGTAAGATACCAAGTAGCAAAACCAGGATCTTACTGAGAGGAGAGTTGAGGTGGGCCTCAGTGAGGGCAGCAGAGGAGTGGAGTGAAAAGGATGGACAGAGGCTTTGTGAGCAAGGATAGGCGAGTGGGGTTGCCAAGAATGCCCCTCAGGGCTGACTAGACAAGTCTTTGACCAAAGTAAAGAATATGGGAGGAAGCACATTAGAGGAAGAGGTTGAAGGGATTGAAGTGTTCGGTGAGTTTAAATGTTCTAAGTGGGATTTTGAGGGAAGAATAGCTTATAGGTCAGCTGAAAGAAGAGAAAGTCATTGTAGGTAGATGAAATAGCATGTGGAAAATCTTCAAGAAAAGGGCATCTGTTTGCTGAAAGGAGAATGAAAACTAGAGTGAATGAGATGGGAAGACCAGTTTGTCGAACACTTTGAGGGTCAAAAATTCTCTTTAGTACTTAGAGCCCCCTAAGTTAATATTCCTGGGACTGTGATTTATCCTAGGCAATTAGATCATAAAATGAACCTGTCATCAGCATATGAGGTTTTGGGAAGATGGACCTCTCAGATGGTTAGGGGATCCATGAGCAAGGTGATAGTTGGAAAAAAAAAAAAGATGGTTGGGGTGATTCCTTATCACTTCCTAAAGTCAACTGAAAGTTTACAGCCATCTTTTGGGGGTAAGGAAAATCACCTTAAAACTGTGGAAAAACTTCCTGTGATTCTGGGAATATGTTTTTCATATAGGTCAAAATTCCACGAGAAATACTAGATACAGGGCAGGTAATGAGACCTTTCCAGCAGCAGTGACGTTGCTGGAGGAGTCTGGAGCACCATTAAAAAATCCCCCAAAGTCAATGCTACTGTCAAGGCTACTGTCATCAGCACTTGGCAGGGAAGTTAGGATCAGATGTTGCCAGCTCTGGAGAATGGCCGTGGAAGGTGGTGGAAGCTCTATCAGCCATGGAAGACCCCTTCTTCAAACTGAATTGAATAGGTTCACCCCCACTCCTGACCCACACAGAATTCTTCTCTTCTTCAACCTCTTCTCCAGGTTGAAGGTGGGGCAATGGAAAAGTACTAGGATAGGTCTCCTTTTCTTTATGCCTGCTGTCTCTTACCTGTGGGTGCCCCACCCTTTGAGAATTGAGGAACATGTAAGCTCCCACGGGCAGGTGGATCTCACTCACACATGCACACTTTGCCCCCAGTGCGTGCGGGTCACGGGCCAGGGACCCATCCCTTGGCCTCTGTTAAAAACCCACAAAGACAGCAATTTCCCCGTCTTACATTGTTGTTTATGTGTTTGTCTACATCATGGTTTGCAAATTTTTTGACAATGAGCACCAGGTTTTAAATTATCTTGATGTTCTCCCTAACTGTGACATGGTTTCTGGCATATTCTACAAGCTTATTAAATATTTATTGCCTTGAATCCCCGCCTTAGCAACAGGGACCACTGTTTTCTTTTTAACATAGTGAAACTGGGCCTTTTCCCCAGACGAAATTAGTACACCTCAAAGGGAGAAAAATATAGGTCTTTAGTGGAAAATCTACGCCTCTAGTAGGAACACGTACAACAAAAACACTTTTGCTGCTGCTGCTGCCCCAGACACAGATGAGGAAACACAGCACAAGGCGGAACTATACAAGGTGATCTTTAGGTTTTTTTTTTTTTGTTCTTGCCCCAACCCTGATCTGTGGCACTTGAACAATCCTGGTTTCCGGAGAACAGACTACTGTAATGATAATCCAGGAAGTAAATTGCCCTTTGAAAAGCAAGGAAGAAACCAATCCACTAAGTATTTATTTATATTTAATGCTCCAGGGCTTCTGTTTCCAGCTTTGAAGAATTCCTGGCAAATGCTTTTTGAAGTCATTAATCCTAGGGACAAATCTAAATGTCTTGCAGGCTGCTCCCGGGCCCTGGAGCCTGGCACACTGTGTTTATAACCTGTGGGCTTTCCAGAAGGACGGACCTGGGGAGAAACAAGGAGGTGGCGATCAGAGCACGAGGAGCTGCTCCATTTCCAATCTTTGGTCAGAAATAAATTGTCCTGAATGATTTTATCAGATGGGAGTGAACTGTCCACCTCCCTCTAGCCTGAAGCTAGGCATGGACTCCCCTGATGCTTGGCTTCTGTCTTCCTCCAGCTCATGTTAAGCGATATCAGTCACCCCAAGGTGACTGGCTTCAAAAACACCTCCTTTTTTTTTTTTTTGTAATGTGCAAGTAATTTTTTGTTCATGGTAAAAAAATTAGAAACTGAAAATAAATGAAAAGAAATCCTACATGATTCTCTCCCTCAGATATACTCATGCTACTCACATTTTATTTACACACTTGCATACACATGCAGCAACAAAAAAGTGCCATTCTATCCATATTATTTTAATCGACCTTTTTTTTCCCTTTAGTAATATTTTATTATGTATCAGTAAGGGCACACAAAGGGCATTATTTTTAATGGCTGTATATAGTATTTCATCATATGATTGTCCTAAAATGTATTTAATTAATTGCCCTACATGGTGATTTAGGGGCTGTATGGATTTGCTAGCAGGGTCCCTTTTTTTTGTTTTTTTTTTTGTTTAGTCATCCAAATAGGTAGGTAGTGGTATCTCTCTGTGGTCTCATTGTGATTTTTATTTGCATTTCTCTAACGACTACTGATGTCTAACATCTTTTTTATTTAGTTGTTTGTTGGTTGGTTAATTTGTTTGTTTCTTTATTTATTAAGACAGAGTCTCACTTGGTCACCTTCGGTAGAGTGCTGTGGCATCACAGCTCACAGCAACCTCCAAACTCCTGGGCTCAAGCCATTCTCCTGCCTCCGCCTCCCAAGTAGCTGGGATTACAGGCGCCTACCACAACACCTGGCTGTTTTTTGGTTGCAGCTGTCATTGTTGTTTGGCAGGCCGGGCTGGATTCAAACCTACCAGCTCAGGTGTATGTGACTGGGGCCTTAACTACTTAAGCCACAGGCTCTGAGCCTTTTTTTTTTTTTTTTTGCAGTTTTTTGGCCGGGGTTGAGTTTGAACCCGCCACCTTAGGTATATAAGGTTGGTGCCCTACTCCTTGAGCCACAGGTGCCGCCCCACTTCTGGCTATTTTTTAAGATGGGTCTCACTCTTGCTCAGTCTGGTCTTAAACTCATGAGCTCAGGCAATCCACGTGCTGGGATTACAGGCGTGAGCCATTGTGCCCAGGCTCTAGCATCTTTTTACAGGCTCAATTGCCACTGTGCATTTTTCTTTGATGACGTATCTATTCAAATATTCCTCTATTTTTAATTGGATTATTTGTTTCCTTTTTGTTGAGTTGTGAAAGTTCTTTGTCCATTTTGAATAACAGTCCTTTATCAGCTAAAAATTTTGCAGATATTCTATCTTACTCTGTCTTGTCTTTTCATATTTTTAACTGCAGCTTTGAAAGGCCAGATGTTTTAAATTTACAAACTTTTAGAAATGGTTTGTGCTTTGGTGTCCCACCTAAGTTTTTGCCAAACTCAAGATCACAAAGGTTTTCTCTTATTTTTCTTTTAGAAGTTTTGTAGTTTTAGGTTTGAAGGTTAGGTTTGTGATCCTTTTCAAGTTAATTATTGTATTTAGTGCAAAATGTGAGTCAAGATTCATTAAAATTGTTTTATAGATTATTCAATTGTTCAGCACTATTAGTTGAACTGTAATGACATCGTAAAACTCCTACTACTTAATAAGTCGGTGAGGAAGTCTGGGAAGGGATGAGGTCCAGAGGTGGCGGCCTGGAGGGTCTTGCTCCATAGATGTTGTCTAAGAGCTGACCCCATGCCTCTTGCTAATGGTACCCAGTGCAGGCCACTGAGAGAAAGGACACCACCACTTGTCTTTCAGGGACTCATGGTTTGGCTCATTAAAGGTGGCATCTGAGAGTGAGTGATGTCAGGATTCAGGGAGCGGGAGCCACTTTGGCCTCCTCATTGCTGAGTTATCTTAGTCCACTTGGGGACCTGGGCATAAACATTTGCAGCTCTTTCTTGTGAAAGATACGGTTGAAAGTTTTCAGGGCTGGTGCCTGTGGCTCAAAGGAGTGGGGTGCTGGCCCCATATACCAGAGGTGGTGGGGTCAAACCCGGCCCTGGCCCAAAAAAGAAAGAAAATTTTCAGGGGGTAGGTATAAGCACTCACCAGCACCCCCTACAGTCAGTGCTCCCTAGAGTATTACTCAAATCTGCTCCTCAACTTTTCAGATAAGGACATGGAAGCAGAGCAAGGTTGAGGTGCCTGCTCAAGGTTGTGCAGTAAGTTAGTCTCCTGCCCCCAGTTTTGTTTCCTACAGGCTTGAATATCTACCTGCCTCTCCTGGTCTTCCATGGTTATGACTCTCTGCTCCTCAAATTCATTATGTCCAAATTGTAATTTATTCTTCCTTCTGCTTGATAACCACCCACTCCCAACTGCTGTTTGTCTTAGATCTCCTCTCTAGTAATATTTCACATACACCCCAGGTACCCAAACCAGGAACCAGGGGAGCATCTCAACATGCCCCTCTCCTCACCTCCCAGGTCAGATCGTCCCCTAAAGTGTCAACTGAGTCCACCTTCCAAATACCTCTTTCTGTCCTCTCCTGGTACTCTCTCAATTCATAAAGTTCACATCTGTTTTCTGGACATTTGAAATGTCCTCCTAGGTTGTCTACCATTTCCCAAATCTTCTTTTACTAAGCCTTTGCCTGCATAGCTTCCAAAGCAATCTTTCCAGAATCCAGCCCTGATAATGCCACTCCTCAGCTTAAAACTCTTCAGCGGCAACACGTTGCCTTCCAGATAAAGATCAGACTCCACAGCTTGGCACGGGGTCCCTGCATTGGCTTGGTCCCACGCACCTTTGCCCTTTGTACTTTAGCAATAAAGAGCTCTTATTCGATGTCTGGCCTTTTCTCCCATATGCAGCAATGTCGCTGTAACAATTTATTTACACACCTGTCTTCCTCAGTGGACTGGGAAGCACTTGAGGACAGGGACTGTGTTTTGCTTGTCGTAACCTATCACAGGACCTGGGGTGGGGTCAGGACAGTCATTCCCTTGATAAACATTTGTTGAATATCTGCCATCATGTGTCAGATTTCTAGCCTACATTAAAATGTTGTGTTGTCCCATGGCAGAGTCTCTTAACAGTTTTATTTTATTTTTCTTTAACCTTTATTTTAGAGATAGTTCTGTCACATGTTGGAGTGCGGTGGCATCATCATACCTCACTGAAACCTCAAACTCCTAGGCTTAAGCGATCTTCCTGCCTCGCCTCCTGAGTAGCTAGGACTATACAGGCGCACAGCATCACACCTGACTAACTCGCTCTGTCTCTGCAAAGAAAGGTTGGTCTTTGTTGTTCAGGCTAGTCTCTAACTCCTGGCCTCAAGTGATACTCTCCTGCCTTGGCCTCCCTAAGTGCTGCAATTATAGGCATGAGCCACCATGCCTCGCCTCTTCATAATTTTAAAGTGAAGATTAGGAGTATCACATTTCAGAATAGTACTGAATGCTGACTATGTCCCAAAGTGAAAAGTGACTGCAAATTAAAATGCCGGGATCAGAAATGCTCACTTGAAAATAGTACTGTTTCAGCTCAATTGCTCATTTTGCTCTTGGAATATGTGGCAGGTCCAGTGACAAGGCATATGGGGATCTTTTAGGCTGTTGTGGGAAATGATAAAGAGACTGGTGATGGGAAAAGACATCCAAAACACAATTGTTGGCCTTGCCACCATCTCCCTGGGCCATCCCGGCTGCTTCACCTATGGGCCCCTGGTCGGTTAAGGTGTCACAGGATGGCCAGTCTCCTCCTGGCCTTCCCCCTCACTCCCTCAGTGCCAGCCTCAGAAACTTCTCTGAGTTTCTGAGCATGTCATGGATACCATCCTACCCCACTGCTTTTGTACCCACCTGTAATGTGTTTCCGCTGAACCTTGACTTGGGGCGGCTCTGCAGTCCTTGGTGTGTTCATGTGCAGGTGTGTGTCCCAGTGTTTTCACCCTCCTTGATCCTGCTCCAGTGTCTCCTCATCCCTGGGATTTTCCTCCTCCTCCAGGAAGAACCATTGTGATTATTTGTCTTTATGTTTCTGTGTGTGGATTGTGGGGTTACATTTTGTTCTCCTTTTTTTTTTTTTAATCATTTGATCATCTCAAAAGTTTTATTAAAAGCATTTGACAAAATTAAGCACATTTTCATGATTAAGAATCTGAAATGGTATACATTCAAAAGTATGGATCTCAGCATAATAAGGTCATGTCAATAAGCCCTCAGATCTTTATACTCAGTAACAATTACACTGTTTCCTGGACTGTCAGACCAAGACAAGGAAACCTAATCTGACCACATTACTCAACATAGAACTAAAAGATTGAGCCCAAGCAATTAGGTAAAGATAAAAGGCAATACAGGGGTACAAGTGAAACTCTCTAAGAGTAGAATCAGAATGTTTTAAAACTATAACTGAGAAAATGACATGAAGGCTGTGTTGATCAGTTTGATGGAAGTATTTCGGATTGCATGTGAAAACCCCACACTGTACCCCA
>CAUYQV010070669.1:0-16629 GCA_963574575.1 Galagoides demidoff
GTATGGCAGAATATAACTCATATAGGCAGGTTTGAGGCATATAATGAAACATATTCTCTAATCTGCCTGAAATTTTTGACGATCTAGAATACATTGGATTTATGAGTCAAATTGCCCTGCAAGTGAAAATGAGAATATACATGCACACACACACACAAAAAAAAAAAAAAAAAAGAAAGAAAGAAAGAAAGAAAAGAAAAAAGTTGCATTGCAAAAAGAATGAAAGACACAGGAAGAAACTCAGGCTACACCCAAAGGTAGGGAGGTGCGTTGAATACAAGTTTGCTGGCCTCAGAGCCCGTGCCCGTGTAGCTGTGCATTAGTCACCCACTTAGCAAAGTCACCATCTCTCAGCTCCGTTTTCTCATGTCTGAGAGGGTAGAATCATCTCTTCTGAGCAGTATTCAGAGGTTTATAGGGAAAAAATAAGATACGCATGTGTCAATGCTTCAGAAAGTACCCAATTTCGTACAAAACACTTGTACGAAATAAAGGAGAAGAAAAGTCTTGATTCCAACTCGATTTCAGCAAAGCAAAGTGACTTGAATGTTCCTTTGTGTCTAATTTTGACAGTGTATTTTTTCTTTAAAGTGGTTTGAAGCATTCCTCTCAAATTAGCTTCAAATCTAAAGTTTACTGACCAAAGGAATCTAAACGTTGCCTCTAGAATTGGGTGTGAGGCACTATTGTTTTGGGAAAGCCTAAGGTTACATTGGCCCATCAATTATTTATTATTTTCTGCGTGTCTGAACCGGGAATATAAGAGAACACACAACCTAGGGGGGAGCCAAATGCTGTGAAATAATTGTAATGCAAATGTGTTAAGTACAGTGACCCAGAGACACCTAGGATGGGCCCCTTCCTTGAGTGGGCAGGGGAAAGGCGAGGCCATACCTGAGCTGGGGCTTACAGGTAGGGGGTGAGTGGGGATGAGGAAATGGACAGGAGCATTCCAGGTGTGGAGGACGGCTTGGGAAGAGGCTGGGCCACAAGAACAGAAGGGGGAAGGGGCAGGGAGGGCGTCTGGGAGATGAGTGGGGCTCAATCCTGATGCTTTTGGTATAGGGAAGACTTTATCCTGTCAACGATGAGCCACGGGAGGCTTTCAGCAAGGGAGGGGTAGGGCTGGATTTGCATTTTAGGTAGACTTTTCTGGCAGCTGTGTAGAGGGTGGATTTAGAATGACAAAGCGGCACCAGGAGAGACCTGGTGGGGTCTGAGTAGTGGCAGGAGGGAGGGCAGGGATCAGACAGATTTGGAAATGACTCAGATGTGGGAAGTAAGGGAGAAGAAAAATGCGAGGGTGATTCTGAAGTTTCCACCACAGAGTGCTCTGGACCCATCAGTTTCAGAGCCATCGTGATGGTGATGAAACCAGGAAGGAGGATGAAATCCCTGGGGGAAGTGCTTTGGAAGACAGAGTCGATGATGGCACACAGACACCATTCAATGTGTCTGGCACTCTGGGACACACAGGCAGGCCATTCCCGGGGGCTGGGAGGAGTGTCTGTCACTCGGAGTTCTGACATCCGCGTCAGGAAGCTCAGGACCAAATGACTAAAGACAGAAGTCTGGGAACATTCCCACAGAAGGGCTGTCGGATGAGGAGAGGAGATGCCACCGAGGAGCCAGGGGAACACTGTTGGAGAAGGACCAGGAAGAACCAGGAGGATACGGCAGCATAGAATTTAGGAAAAGAGATTTCAGGAAAGCAATAAAAGTTATCCAGTGCAGCCGAATAGTCCGGGCAGAAAAAGACAGAAAAGCATTCAACCACTCTCAGTTCAGTGGTTGGTGCTGACCTTAGCAAGAGCAGTTTGGAAGTGGGGGGTTGGGTGGCTAGAAGCCAGATAATACCTCGAGGGAGGAGGTGGACACAGGAGGGGGACTGCTTCTTCTTGAAGTTTAAAAGAGAAAAGAGAAACAGGAGATCGGATGGTAACTGGAGAGAATTACGGTGTGAAGGAGCAGTTTACTTATGTGTTTATATATATCTATGTATATACGCGTAGGGAAGAGTTGAGGATATTTGAACAGGACAGAGTGAAAGACTAAAGGTTTACACAGAAAGAGAGAAGGATGGAAGGAGGTCTTGAAGGGGAAGGAAGAAATCCAGGCTCAACCCCTGAGCCTGGGACAGAGGTGTGGGGCGAGGTGACACTGCCAGTGACTTAGGTATCTCTCGTGTACATGGAACAGCCTGGAGTGGGACGGTAACTCCGATACTGAAGGTCAGGACCAGGCAGGGGCAAAGCCAGACAGTCAAGCAGATGGGAAAACATTTACCAGTGGTTCTCAAAGTGTGATCAGCGCTGCCTAGGAACTTGTTAGGAATGCAAATTCTCGGGCTCTGTCCCAAATGTACTGAATCCGAAACCCCAGGGGTGAGGGCTAGCCTTGCAAGCCACTCTGATGTCCTCTGAAGTCTGAGAACCACAGGTACATGTACCAATAAGGCCTTTATAAGGTTGGAGGTGGCTGACAACTCTAATCCACTCAGTCCCAGCTGAGCAAGAGGAGAATATCTGATGTCTGATGGTGGGTGTGGACTGGGACAGCGCTGTGAAGGGGGAGCTGGAGGGGGGTGAAAGTTGAAGGGGTCTCCAGGCTGGATCCTTCATGTGTTTGCCGACAGTCTTGGCTTCACTTCTTTTTGAAGGGCTTTTTAATTAATGATTTTAATCTGAATTAGCAATTTATGCTTTATGTGCATGCCAAAAAGCCCGAGGGAAATATACCTATTCTAAATAAGTTTAACAAATAACCACGTGGTGATTAATAGAGAACACAGTTCATGAGATGGCAAATACCCAGATCAAAACTTCTGAAGTTTTGTCATAAAACAAGCAGTCTTATGTACAGATTGGCACTGCCTTAGTGCAGAGCGTGGGGCTATGTGCTACAGGGGATGCAAGATGAGCTTAGAACATACAGCAGATGTCCTCAAAGAGATCCTGTTTTAGTGAGAACAATAAGAGAGTCTCGTGTGAAAGAGTAGGGGTGGGGGAAGAGAACACCGTGGATTGTTGATGTTAGTTTTACAGGAATGGAGGAGACTTAGGCTGGACTTACAAGCATGTGGGTAGGGTGGGAGGAGGGGGAACACCCTTGCTGAAGCAGGTAAGAGCAAAGCTAAGAGGCAGAACGGAGCCATGCGTGTGTGTAAGTGGGAAGGGAACTGTGTGATCGGAGTTACTAGATTTAAATGTCATCTCTAAAGGGACTCTACCGAACCAAATAAAAAATTGTCACCTGGTTGTACTCTCACATCAGCTGAAATAAATTTATTTTTCAAATGATACCATTCCATATATAGGTTTGTATTCAGTCCTTTTCATATATGATGTTACAATTATTTTCCTCACTCATCAAAGGATCTTTAAAATATAAATGCACTGACGACATAATGTTATATAGAATAATAGTCTTTTCCCCTTTAAATCCATTTTCAAATAAAAAACTTTAAGCTGAGAAAAAAGTGTCACCTCTATGTGGATGAATTTCAAATGGATTCCTCCAGCACGGACCTGGGCTTCCCGCCTGGTGTCTATCTACACTTGGATGGTCAGGGCAGTGGCCATCTCAGCTTCCCATTTCAAATCTGAACTCCATTATTATTCCATATTTGCTATACTTGAAACCTTTCCCATCCCAGTTGATAGCAACTCAGTCCCAACGCTATAGGTGGCGCTCACTCTCATCCCTCACAACCATCCTATAAGAATTCCCCGTGGTGCAGCCTATAAAATACATCCAAAGTCTGCTGACTTCTCTTCCCCTCCCCTGATACTATCCAGGTGCAACCCCCGTGCTCTCTTATGCTGATTAGAAGGAAGATTTCTAACTGGTCTCATGGCTTCTGCCCTTCAGCCCTACCCCAGTCTAATCTTACAGCTGCCAGAGTGATCCTTTCTAAGAGAAAGTTCAGTTGTGTGGCTGCTCAGCTCCACACCCTGCCACGGTTCCCCATTTCACTCAGAGTTAGAGCCAGTCCTTACAGCGACCCTATTTCAGAGTTAGAGCCTGTCCTTACAACGACTCTGCATGACTTCTGTCCTCATTCCCTGAGACTCATCCCCTGTTCATTGCCCTCCAGGTGTGTCGGCCTTAGGACTTTTGCATGGGCTGTCTCTGAAATATTCTTCCCCCAAGACAGGAACTGGCGGGTACCGACTGTTCGGGGCCTTGCTAGGAGCATTGCTCAATTGCACACACATTGTTTACTGGAGTCAGGAAGTCTCACAACAAAGTTTCAAGCTGTCCTGATGAAAACAAGATGGAGGCAGGATGAGCTCCACCAGGTTAGAACCAAGATGGGGGAGAAATTGCCCACCTCTTCATGCCACAGTTTCATTATACACTTTATTACCATCACGGTTTCTAAGGAGACCTCACACTCCCATCATGCGTCAGATGCTGTGACAGTTTCTGTCTGAACATATTCAGTCAAAAGGAGGGCATCACCCCAGTTCTGGGAAAGCATTGCCTATTTCCAAGAAATAACATGAATATCAAACAAATTAGCCTCTAATTAAGCTGTTGCTTAAACAGAAGTGAAAGGAACCAGGGTGCCAGTTTCCTCTGGAGGGAGAACTAGCTTCTACTCCTGTCTGTGGCAATTTTCTGGACTTTCTAACTAAAACTCACTTCCACACGATGTTGTTGGCTTGCTCTTCAGTTCTTTCTTCCTTGAAGCCAAAGATCTACTGGGCTGTGGAGTAGCTCCCAGCGCTGGGACTCACCTTCCTGGGTTGCTCTCCTTATCCACACAGCTACATGCCCTGTCTCCTTCCAGCCTTGGTTCACACATCACCTACTCAATGAGAACGTATTTGAAGTTGCAGCTTCCTGTAAGACATTCCCTATCTCTTTCCCCCGCTCTACCTTTTCTGTGTGGCAATGGTCATGTTATAACACCCTAACTTCCTAGTTCTAGGAAAACATTTCCTAGAAACTGTTTCCAAGAAATAACATGAATATCCCTCCCTTTGTTTAATTAATTATCTGTTCCTTTCTTGACTGTACACTTCATGAGTGATGAGGTCTTGACATGTTTTTAGCCACTGATACATCCCAAGTGCCAACGCCTGGCACATAGTAAGCTTTTAGTAAATATTTGCTGAAAAGATTTTTTCATTGTTTTTGAGAATAAAGGAAGTGTTGACGGTCTTAAAAATTTATACTTTATACTGTAGATGATGGAAACCATTAGATTTTTTTTTGAATAGAAAAATATTACAACTTGTGTTTTTTTTTTTTGAGACAGGGTCTCACTATGTCACCCAGAATAGAGTGCTGTGGTGTTGCAGCTCACAGCAACCTCAAACTCTTGGGCTTAAGTGATTCTCTTGCCTCAGCCTTCCAGTAGCTGGGACTATAGGCACCTGCCACAACACCCATCTATTTTTTTTGTTGTTGTTGCAGTTGTTTAGCTGGTCCAGGCCAGGTTTGAACCTGCCACCGTTGGGGTATGTGGCTGACACCGTTACCTCTGTGCTATGGGCACTGAGCTGAAAAGTATTACAACTTTTATCATATTTTTTTTTTTGAAAATAAATCTAAAGGTAGATCCTAGAATGAGTTGAGGATGAGGAAGCAGAGAGGGTGGGAAACAGTAAACAGAGGCTAGCTAGAAATACTGAAAATGACAAAGTACAGACTTGAGAGATCTTTCAAAGGAAAACGCACACAGGCATGCACACACACTAAAAACCAAGGCCTTGATTAACAAGAGAAATGAAGACGGTAGAGGAAAGAATTGGTTTTGATAGGGAACAAAGAATTAGTTTTGCATATGCAACTCAGAGGCTGTGGTGGTATAATAAAGTAAAAACAAAAATATTCTATTGATAGGATAAAAAAGGAGGATGAACCTTCAAAAGAACCTTGACCTGGGTAAAAATTGTACATCCAGAAAACAACTTCTAAATTATCATAATTAGAGCTATGAAAATAATGTTCTCCAAAGAAAATTTCATAGCAAGAGAAGAATACAATTCAAGCACTGAGCCTTAGGAAATGCTACAGTTCTGATGGCCAGAGGGGAAGGACATCAGTTGGGAGGGGGACGGGGGGAGAGGCCAGAAATGGAGGCATGTACCCGAACAGCAGAATCGGAGAGGTGAAAGACAGAGTTTAGAGAAAGGAATGATCAGTGGTGTCCAGTACCTGCCGCCTCACGGGTGCTCAGTAAGCACTTGTGGAGTAAATAAAATGCCTTAGAGAAGACAGAAAAAAAAAAAAAAAGAAAGCAAGAAAGACCACAGGCTTTGGAAAGGTGAAAGTCCTTAGAAAGTGGGAAAGTAATTTTCTAAGAGGTGATGGTTAAATGCTTTCTCTGGGGCTTTCTGGGAGCCTGGATGGTGAGAAACCAGAGTGGTGGGCTGGACCGTGCTCTGAAGCAGGGTCTAGGCAAATGGACACTGATACTTTGCAACAGAACAAAAAGGGGAATTAAAATAAATCTTAGCAAAGTAATGAAGAGACCTTGTACAAATTCCTTAAAACATCACCTGGTATAGTCTTCATGTTTTTGAGAATTCTCAATGTTTCTTAACCTATCCTAGCCTCCTTTTGGGGAAGTTAAGCCATTTTTAGAGTCTAATAATGTTACCAGTATTCCTACTCCACCATCTTCTCCCCCTGTGCCTTGTGTCTATTTGAAGAATCTACACCTGTAAAACCCAGGGGAGCTTGAGAGTTTTTATTCAAATGCTCCAGACACAAACTTGCATTCAGATCAGTTGTTGGGACAACAAAGAGGCTTCCGGACAGAAAGCAGAAGCAGGTTTATCAATCGGCATCAATAGATCCCTAACATTTGGAATTTTTTTTTGTGTGTGTTGTAGGTTTGTGATTATGTACATGCAACAAATTGTCTCAGTTGCAATTTGTTCCCCTTTCCTCTGATGAAGGCTTTGGTCCACGGTAGATTTAATGGTGCTGTGACTTTAATATTGTCTTTCAAAATTAAACATTTTCTCCATCAAATCAAATTCATATTTTCAAAATTGATTTTATATTTAAAATACAGGTGGTTCCCAAATTGTTTTTAAGTATCAAATTAAATACCAAATACACTTACTATGGTACTTGAAGCACTTTCTTATTTTACTAGTTTTTGAAATGCCTTTTGTTGGTTTTAAATTTTTTAGAGTTTCTAAGCAGGTGTCTGTGACATTAGGTGAGGGAATAAAGAGATAGTTCAAAATCAAAAAAATAGAAAAACATAAAACTATGTTTTTCATAGGTTTTAGAAAAGACAAAGCTATATTATGTGACTGGACAATGGCACAATTAAGATAGTAGATGTCCCTGTGAATCGCTGTCCCTCATAACACTAAATTCCGAATGATGAGCCAGAGATGGATGGGATCCATTGTTTGTGCATTCTCTGCCTATCGGACATGCTGAGAATCAGGCCCCAGATGGTCCAGTCGGCACACAGTGTGTTGGTGTCAGTGCCAGCCCTGGTGCTATGGGTCCCCCTCCTCACTCCACTGACCCAGCTCAGCTTGTCTCGCTGAGTCCCCTCACAGAGAGGAAGGCAGATGCCCACTCAGGAATGGGTATTAATTGTCCCAGCTCTATGCCACTGGGAGCTCGGAGTTAATGGTTCTGCTTCTGATCTGGGGAGAGGATATCTTATTAGTTTTATTGTGGGAAATCTTTAGGAGAATACAAGGAAAGATCACACATGGTCTCCAAGCTCATCACCTAATCTTAAATGTTCGAAATATGAGTTATTAAGCAGAACATAAGAACACATTTATAAAATCTTAAATTGGAAACAAAGACTAAAACTTTGAAAGAGGCGAGATCAAATCAGTTAACTCATTAGGATTCTGCTGAAGTTTGGTTTGTCCACACCACAGGCATGTACCGACCCCTTCCAATCTCCCCTCTCTTCTCACCTTTTAAGCCTCATAGCTGGGCCTGACACCCAAAGAAAATATAATTATCACCTTGTAAAGATCCCTGCACGCCCCTGTTCCTAGCAGCATTATTCACAATAGGCAAGAAATGGAAACAACATAATCAACCAGCTGTCAGAGGGCGAATGGATAAGGAATGTGGTACGTGTGTGTCTCTATCCACACACACACACACACACACAAATGTGAATGTAATTCAGTCTTAAAAAGAGACCCCATCATTCCCCACAACTGGGATGGTCCCGGAGGACATTACGCTCAGGGAAATAAGCCAGACAGAGAAAGAAAAATATTGCATGATCTGACTTACACCTGGAATCATTTTTTAAAAAAGATCAAATATGTAGAGATGAAGAATTATACGGTGCTCACTGTAGGTGGGGAGTGGGTGGGTGGAGGAGGAAATGCGGGCGGGGCTGAAGTAGCAGGTCTGTGGGATAAGCAAGTCTGAGGATATAGTGTAAAGCTGAGGACTCTGAGCTGATAAAATTGTATTATGGATTTTTATTAAATAGGTAAGTTTTAGCTGCTCTTGTTATAAAAAAGAAACCATGGGAGATGATAAACACATAGAACGCTTCACTATAGTAACCATTTTGCTGTGGGGTGTACATAACCTCATGTAGCAAACCTGAAATAGACACAATTATATGTATTTAAAACAACCCCAAACAGCACTAGCGCCAGTAACAACGGACGTCCCAGACAGATGCTCTTACATCCTTCCCTGCCTTCTTAGCTTTTGAGATCAGACTTTGAAGAGCTGTGGAATTTTTTAAAAATTAATTCTTCTTTCCATGGTACTTTACAAAACAAATAAAACATTCCTTCTGTCACCATTTATTAACATTTAGCATGCTAACTTTTTTGATCGCCCATTTATTCCTGAACAGGTTGGCTTTACTTCCTTCATTGACACGAACATTTGTTTCCTCGGGATGAACAAATTGGGAAAGAGCTTTGTAGAGTTTGAGTTCATGAAATAAACAATCCAGGTCCTTAGTTCCTATATAATTAGGATGGCCTCCATCCTTAGCCTTAAGAACCTACAGTAAGATGCATGAATAAAAGATATTTCAAGGTTTCTATAAGTGTGGGTTTCTCTTCTGCACTTTATAATTGAGGGTTTATAGAAAGTTGCTCCATTTAACATAAGATTTCACAAAGAACCTTCATTGTGTGAAAATTATGTTCAATTGAGTCGATTTTTCGGAATAAATACCGTGTGAAAAGCAAAATGAAATCTAGCAATTAGTAATAAAATATAACTAGAATGGTGAAAATACTATCAAGAGTTCTAAATAGTTGATCTCGCCTGTTTTTTAAAAAATATTTTTATATGTTCTATCCAGAGTTGGTGATATTTCTTTTTCTTTGATTTGCTTTATTTTATGCCTTTGTAATGTCAAAATTAAAAATTAGGATTATTCAAGGGTTTTTGGTTTGTTTTTTATTGTAATAATTGATGCTGACTTACCGCTCTCCATTCTGGATGGGTCTGTTGAGATTCCTTCTTCACTGAAGGGCAGGGTTTCCGGTGAATGGTGATTGCTCCCTGGTGAGGGTCCCTTCCTGCCTGATCCTGGTGGGAAAGCCTTCTGTACACAGCAGTGATGCTTCTGAAATGACCTGCTTTAGATTTGATTAAATGCAAATCCTTTGGTGTGTGTTTCTCTACAATTTGCATCCCCAATGTAGATTATATTTGAAGGTACTTCTTTCTTCCCCAAGAAGATTTTTATTCAGCAACAATGAGTTTCCATTAGGAACGAACTCTCTTAAATGTTTATTATGGAAACAGGGAGCCCATTATTTGTTTTATGAATAACAGGCACATTTTCCATGCCTTTAATTTATAGTTAGGTTTCAAAAAATAGTATGTATGTATGTGAAAGCTCGTGTTTTCCAATAGGTACTATTCCTGTAATACTTAGATTATGGACACGTGATTTTTAAAGGCTGGACATCTTTCAACATAGATTAAAAATACTAAGAAGCTGTTTTCATTCATTTCACTACTGTGCATGAATCAAAATTAATGTCACTTTAGTATAGTTGGAATGCCTTTTTATCGTGTATAGAACATAACAAACCTCTATGGCAGAGGGTTCTAATCCTGGTAGTATGTCAGAGTCATTGTGAAGCTGTTTAAAAATACCTTTGTTGGGCAGTGTCTGTGCCTCTGTGAGTAGGGTGCCAACCACATATACTGAGGGTGGCAGGTTCGAACCTGATCCCCCTCCCCCAAACAATAAAAACATAGCCAGGCATTGTGGTGGGTACCTGTAGTCCCAGCTACTCAGGAGGCTGAGGCAAGATAATCGCTTAAGCTCAAGAGCTGAAGTTACTGTGAGCTGTGACCCCACAGCACTCTACCGAGGGCAACAAAGTGCGACTCTGTCTCTAAAAAAAAAATAAAGAAATAAAAAATAAAAATACCTTTGTTTAGTGCCACCTGCCCAGTGGGACTCAACATCTTTCAAACGGTTATATATATATATATATATATATTTTTTTTTTTTGGAGACAGAGTCTCACTACGTCACCCTTGGTGGAGTGCCATGGTGTCACAGCTCACAGCAATGACTCCTGGGTTTAAGCAATACTCTCGCCTCAGCCTCCCAAGTAGGGACTACAGGCACCTGCCACAATGCCCGGCTATTTTTTTTTTGTTGTTGTTGCAGTTGTCATTGTTGTTTAGCTGGCCTGGGCCAGGTTCAAACCCCTCCCCCTCTGTGTATGTGGCCAGTGCCCTACCCACTGAGCTACAGGCGTCGAGCCTCAAATGGTTATATTTTAAAACAAGCTTTCTCATTTTTTTAAAAAAGGATCTTCTTGATGCATAGCCAGGATCATGAACTGCTCTAGAGCAAAGTCTAGAGAAAACAATGTTAGGTGCTTTCTGACATTTCCTTCCTTCATTCTTAACCACCCACATTTGCTGCGTCCCTGAAGTCTGGTGCCTTCTGGTCCTGTCCAGTCAGCGTTCCTGGACACTTTCTAGTCATTCTGGATCTGCACAACCCTGGGCATTCTGGGACTTCCAGTGGCATCATTTAGTGGTTCTCCAGTCTGGCTACGCCTCAGGTGCTTGTAACCCATTGAAGGCCAATGGAATCCAGAATCAAAATATGTTCTAGAGACTCCCAAGGGTCTTGGAAACTGCTTCAGAGGTTCTGCAAAGTCTAAACTATTTTTACAATAAAATTCATACATTATCTGCCTTTTGGACTCTTATTTTCTCTCTCTCTCTTTTTTTTTTTTTGTAGTTTTTAGCCGGGGCTGGGTTTGAACCCGCCACCTCCGGCATATGGGGCTGGCACGCTACCCCTTTGAGCCACAGGCACTGCCCTGGACTCTTATTTCCTCATGAATTTACAGAGGAGTTTTCCAGAGGCTACATCACAAGCACTATCACGGCAGATTAAACAGAGAAGGATGTATGAGACTCTAGCTGTTTTCTATCAAGGTAGCCATTAGGAAAATTTGCAAAAATGTATAGCAGTTCCATACTTCTCATTAAAGTTTTTTGGTTTGGGAAAAATACAGGTTTTTTTTTTTTTTTTTTTTTTACTTATAAAAGTTTATTTATGTTATGTAATGGCTTATTATTGTTTTTAATTAGTAAATACATAGTTCAAAAATTCTTAGATTTAATTTTTAATGTGGCTATAGCTCATATTAAACACAAAGCCCTTGGAATTCTCAATAAGTTGCAGGAGAGTAAAGGGGTCTTGAGACCAGAAAGTTTGACAACTATTCCTCTAGAAACATACCTATAGTTTCAATGCGCTTCTGGGGTGTTTTAAGGCACAAATGTGAGACCTTTGCCTCTGTACTTTTCTTACTAATAGAATACATCTCGTGGTGTCCACATTTCTAAAAGGTAACCAAGAAAACAAATTTGTCTCAATCTCCCAGTTCCTGCTGATGAGAAGAAAGGGCAGAGTATGACCCCGCTGACCCAACGGCCACTGTCATCTGTATCCATTCCCAAGCAGGGGTGCCCTGGCACCATCCTAATTCTTTCTTGCTTCCTCTTCCTTGCAATAGCTTTCTATTCAAATGAAATATAAAATTATTAAGTTACTATTGCCAGTAATAACTAGTTACTATTTCTATGGTAAATCCCCAAGCATGTGGTTTCTTCCAAACACTGTACTTTCAAAAGAGGCTGGAACATTTTAAAAACTTCAAGCAGAATGAAACTGTTTAAAAACACAGTATGGCTCCCCATTGCTGATAGAATAAGGATGAACCCCCTCAGCATGGCATCTAAGGGTTGGCATAACCAAGCCCCGCCCAGCCTTTCTGCCCAGACTGTCCTTGTTCTCTTCCCAGTGACCTGTGCCCAGTGCGGGGTTTCCCATAGTGTGGTCTTGGACCACTTGTCTCAGGACCATTTGTGATGCCTGTAAGATTCATCCTTCCCCAGCCCAACAGGATCAGAAGGCCTGGTGGTCGTGCCAGATGGTCTGCATTTTAAGGAAGCCACCCCTTCCCCCAGGAGGTTCTTAATAAATAGTAAAGGTTGAGGTCCCTGCTCTAACTACAACTGATGACTCCATGTGTTGTAAATAAGTTCTAGGGGGTGGCACCTGTGGCTCAAAGGGGTAGGGCTCTGGCCCCATATGCTGGAGGTGGTGGGTTCAAACCCAGCCCAGGCCAGAAACTGCAAAAAAAAAAAATTATACAAAGCTTTTGAAGTTTAGCATAAATTCTACCTTCCCCCCCGTAGTTGGTAGTTTGCTTATGAATTCCATAAGATGGATTGAATGGCCTATTTCATGGTGCTTCTTGCTTGAATCTCTGCGATGGAGCCTTTCATTTTTGCCAGAGGTTTGCTTATCCATCCTCAAACTCCATCCAGATTGTCTCTCTCCCTCTCTCTTCTGTATAATTCCATAGACTTCCCTGTACACACAGCAGGTGCCAGCCATGCTAGAAGGCATCAGAGATGATCATTTTTAGGTACAAGGAGCAATATATAAAAGATAAAGCATGGCAAAGGAAAGCCCATTATTTTTCATGGAAAAGAAATATTTCTATGAGTACAGTGGTACCCCGTTATCCCAGGGGACATGTTCCAAGATCCCCACTGGATGTCTAAAACCACAGACAGTACCAAACCCTCTATATACCATGTTTTTCCCTCTACATATATACCCATGATGAAAGTTAATTTATAAATTAGGTGCAATTAAAAGATTAACCACAATAATAAATTAGGAAAAAATATAACAATATATGGTAATAAAAGTTATGTGAATGAGTGTCTCTCTTTCGAAATGTCTTAGTATTTTTGGACCACATTTGACTGTGAAATTGTGGAAAATAATACTGCAGGTCAGGGGAGACCACCGTATAATTTTTCTCTTTCCACAAACCAAACACAACACTGAAGAGTTTGTAACCATCTGGCTGTGGGCTGATCCTGGGTCTGAAACTCGAAGACATTAAGATTTCTTACAAGAAGTATAATGTCCAGTACGCTGCAGAAACATTTCAGGCCCTGGACCTCACTGGAGGAGCTGAAATGCACGGAAACAGAGAAGCTGATTCCCAGGGCATACTTAGTCATTCTTTAAAATATCGTCTAGTACACATACTGCATTTGCTTGGAAGCTTAGAATTGCCCACATGTAATTAAATGTGTATTTTTTAAATCCCAGAAAAGATGGTTTTCTTATCCCAAGGAAACAAGTCTCCTACAGGAGTGGGGGATGGTCATCACTGGATTCTGGATGGGTGACAGGTGACTTGATGACAGGCTTTGACTGTGTTTGTGTTCGTTGTGTTTGTTGTTCAGAACCCTGGAACGGTCTCTGTCAGGCAGGTCGCTGGGTCACAGAAAGGACTTGGTGATGGTCCAGGGGAACCTGTTAAGGAGGAAGGAAATCAAGGGTAAGTTTGGGCAGAATCGACACCGATCCTCAGAGCACGATTAGTATTTGTCTCCTTTATCTTGTTCTGGGGACGCCCCTCGGATCCTCCCACCCACGGTGTTTCTGTACCAGCGTCCTGTCCATTCCGGAGCTTGGCATCTGCTCTGGGGTTGGGGAGCTCCTGATGACTTGGCAGGGGCTGGGTTGGCAAGTTTCCTGGAGGCAGACACGGGGGAGAAAAAGGTGTGGTGGGCAGGTGTGGGGACCCTGGAGCTGGTACACAGGGTGGGACCCCAGTCACCGTCTGTTTCCTCCATCCTGTGTTGTTCTAGGCCTTTCCTCTTCACCAAGCCTATGCATGAGGGCAGTGGAGGGGAGAGGTAGGCTGCTCAGGGGGATGGGGGATGTGTACCACTTGCACAGCGCAGAGGGGCCCAGGGAAGGCTTTCTACAGCATACGGGGCAGAAGAGACAGGATCCACGGAAAGGCAGAGGACACAGGAGGAGCCCCAAATGGAGGAAGGAAAGGTCATTACAGGCACCAGCCAGCCACCCAGCGGCACTCTCGCAGGCTAGTGCAAGTCCCTTCCTCCCTACTCTGGGGAGGAGTGAGGAGCTGTTTGACGCAGGCATCACCGAGGAGGCAGCTATGTCTGCTCCTGTGGCACAGACTCAGGGTTCTGGGTCTGCTCTGATGGCCTCCTGCCTCCCTGCAGGCTGCACAGACTCCTGATGGATGAAGCATAAACAGAGAAGGGGCCACCATAGTTTGCACATTAGGATGGAGACAGCTCGAGGAGAGAGCTAGTGGCTGGCCCCAGTATAGCAAAGGGCGGGGAAAGTTCCAGAGGGGCTCCTCCAACCTGTCTGAATTGTCACTTAGAGAGACCTCCCTATGGCTCTGGAATGGTGAGACCTGGGTGTGACCATCTGATCTTTCTATGTGTGGCCAGTTTCATGGCCACAACTTTCCCTGGGATCTGAACACAGCTGTTTTGTAAATAGCATGATGTTGGGACATAGGAAGCTCAGGTGGAGAATGCCGTGTGGATGAGAGGCTGTGTCCACTGGAAAGGACGCTGGAGACTGGACAGCCTGTGTTCCTCCGTGGGTGGGGGAGAAAACCTAGGCATGCATTTGCCGGACCAGAGGAGATCACTACCCCCGGGAAAACGTCTACATCGATCCTGGCAGATATCCTGATATCTTTGGTGATATCAGAGCTACAGACATATGGGGTCTGGGGGCCCCACTTCAGGTGTCTGCCTTTAGTGGTGGGATATGCTTCAGGGAAGGTCGACCCATAGCCATGGGGGAGGATGGAAGAGAAGGGTCCCCTGAGGATGTAGGTATTTTCTTTCTCAGGCTACATCATTTTGTGACAACTCTCCCCTCCAGGGGGTGATGGGAGTGCTGAAAGTATCCCTGGGGCAGGGGAGATGGATGGGTCTGTCAAGGGCCTGAACAAGGTGTTGGACCCTGAGCTTCACACTCCAAGAAACCAGTCAATTCCCTGAGCATCCAGGAGAGAAGGGGCTTTAGGGATTGGTGAAAAAGCTGAGCTGGAACCGTGGCACTAAAGGTGAATGAACGCCTCCTGCTCGTTCCCGCCCCCAACTCAAATATTTACATATGTATTTTTGGTGAAGAGTCAGTGTCTGGGTCCTTTAACTATGATGTAGTGGGGGAAGATGCACAGATGGCAGGGACAAAAATCAGCCCCTCTTCCCAACCATGAGATAGTCCTAGTTGCCAAAAAACACCAGGATTCTAGAATCATGAGGTTCCCCGACGTACATAGACATCCTGAATGTGAGAGCTGAAGTGGAGATTTTCACTGTGTAAATCAAGAAGTAGGTTCAAATGATTTCATTTAAATAGGGATTTTATCCTACATTTTAAAAATTAAATCATAGCTGTGTATGTTAATGCAGTCATGGGGTACAATGTGCTGATTTTATATACAATTTGAAATATCTTCATCAAACTGGTTAACATAGCCTTCATGGCATTTTCTTAGTTATTGTGTTAAGACATTTATATTCTACATTTAGTAAGTTTCTCATGTACCCTTGTAAGATGCACTGTAGGTGTGGTCCCACTAATTACCCTACCACCACCTATCCTCCTCCCTCTCCTCCCCTCCCCTTTCCCCATTTTCTTGGGCTATAATTGGGTTATAACTTTCGTATGAAAGCTATAAGTAGGTTTCATAGTAGGACTGAGTACATTGGATACTTTTTATTCCATTCTTAAGATACTTTGCTAAGAAGAATATGTTCCAGCTCCATCCATGTAAACATGAAAGAGGTAAAGTCTCCATCTTTCTTTAAGGCTGCATAATATTCCATGGTGTACATATACCACAATTTATTGATCCATTCATGGGTCAATGGGCACTTGGACTTCTTCCATGACTTAGTAATTATAAATTGGGCTGCAATAAACATTCTGGTACAAATATCTTTGTTATAAAGTGATTTTTGGGCTTCTGAATATATACCTAGTAAAAGAATTGTAGGATAGAATGGCAGGTCTATTTTTAGTTCTTTAAGTGTTTTCCAAATATCTTTCCAAAAGGAACATATTAGTTTGCATTTCCACCAACAGTGTACAAGTGCTCCCTTTCCTCTACATCCATGCCAACATCCCTGGTTTCAGGATTTTGTGATATGGGCTAATCTTACTGGAGTTAGATCATGAGAACTTCTCTGCAATTCTCTGAAGAGAACTCTGAAGAGTTGTGTCTGCCCTTTGAGGTCTGTCTTTTTGAGATAGCCTGATTCCCATTATCTTTACCTGTATATGAA
>CAUYQV010070670.1:0-14779 GCA_963574575.1 Galagoides demidoff
GGCATATGGGGCCGGTGCCCTACTCCTTTGAGCCACAGGCACCGCCCCACTTGGTTGGATTATAAGAAATGTTTGCAAAGGACAGACATTAGAAATTAAGTTGCAGGAGTTAGAGTGGGCCAGGAGTATAGATGCCTTGTGTGCCAGGCTGGGGAAGGATGACTGATCTTGATGCTAGATACAGTAGAAGCCCTGGAAGGTTTATCCGTGGCACAGCTTTGCCTGGATTTTGGAAAGATGACCAGGGTGGTGTGCACTTGAGTGAAGTAAGGATGGAGACAGGGAGGATGATCAAGTCACTATGGTAGGGTTTTAGTCAAAAGACGAGGCTAAAGAAAAGGTAAAGAAAAGTGTCTGCCTTATGTTGGTCAGCATTTTGGATTTCTTTCTAATACACTGTATTCAAAGGAACTGAATGAAGTTTGCAAACCCCAAAGCCTTGCATTTAGGCAACAAACACAATAGAAAAGGAGACTTTCCCACTTTCTCCCTCCCTAAAAGGCCCCCAAGGAACTTAAAGTATTAAAATGTTGGCATCCAGCTGTATCTGAGCAGCCTGACAGAGGATCTAGCAGGAGCACAGCTCTGGCCAGGGCCTTCATCTCACGCAGGACTTCTCTACCTGGGGACTACTGACATCTGGACCAGACGGTTCTTTCCTCTGGGGGCTTCCTGTGCATTGATGTTCAGTGGCATCCCTGGTGGACTAGATCCCAGTAGCATCCTCTAGTTAGTTGTAACAACCAAAAATGTTTCTAGACATTGCCAAATATCACCTGGGAACCTTTTGTCTAGTAGGCCCTTGAGCCAAATCTTTTCTCCTGACGGATCAGTAGCAGGTCCAAGAGATGATAGAAAGTGCTTGGATTTAGGTGTCGGGCACCAACCCATTCCCACCACTAGGTAGCTGCAGGTCCTTGGACAAATCACATACAAGCTTCCTAGAGTTTGTCTTATTGCCAAGAAAACAATACTTCATGGGATTTTTTTTCTTTTCTTTCTTTTTTTTTTTTTTTTTTGAGAGTAGATGAGATGACGTGAGTGTCAAGAGAGAAAAGCAGCAGTCTCGGCACATCGTAGCTGTTCAGTACTCAGGGGCAACGATCAAGTTTTTTCTTGACACAAAGGGAAATTCTTATCTTTTCCATGAAATGCTTTAAGATGCCCTCTGTTAGGCACAACCTAAACCCCAGCTTCCAGTGTTTTGCTTCTTTTTCATACAGGCACATGTAGAGTGTTGAGCCAATAGCCAGAAGCCCAGAGTACAAGCCCCGCCATTCAACATGAGACAGCCGGCCCTTGGTGTGGTTTGGTTTGGTTCAGCCTCTGACATGAAACTTCTCTGGGTAAGGCCACCGCCACCCAGAATAAACTCTTGTCGGGCTGTGGTGGACGTTGCACTGACATCAAAGCCTCCCAAGCTTTCAGGATGAGAATGTGAACAGCTGAAAACAGTGGGCCTTCATTCTGCTATGACGATTCCAGAGAGTAATTTCTTCTTACATTTTAAACAAATGTGACTCTTTACCCCCGTTTTCTCTCTCTTCTGACTCTTCTCTTTTTACTAAGAGTTGATTCTTTCTCCTCAAATTTTACTCACTTCCCCTCATCCTGTATAGAAAATTTTTGATTTTTTTTTTGTGGGTTCCATTTCTTCTCTCTTTTTAACTCCCCCTTATCTCTCCTCCACATCGTCACTCCTACTTCTCAGCATCTTCCTCTTAACTTCTCATTACATACCACGTATCTTGGATTTACTTAAAAAGTTGTGCTCCCTGTTCATAATTTGCAAAGAGGACTTGAACACGTTAGGTTTCTTTTTATATTTTAATTACATTTGAATTATATGTAAATTTTTAAATCTTTTTGATGCATGATTTTTCTAAGTAGAAAAATTTCTAGTACTTTTTCACATTTTCCCAGCTTCAAATCTTTCCCTTACCACTGCCCTAAAGGGAAACTATTAGAATTGTTGTAAGTTTTTCTTAACAGCTGGTTTAAGCAGAGCTGGGGGATTAACGTGCAAATATGTGGAAAATACTGTGTATTTAGATAGCACAGTTGTTTCAAGAATCTCTGGAGAGCACTGTTACTCTTAACAAGAATAGAAATGGAACCGTTAACACTCACCTAAGCTAAATTCCTGCAAAAAGAGAAACAGCACCACTACCCCCCCCAAAAAACCCTCAACTTTCTTTTTCTACTTCCTGATTCCTTTGCTTCCTCTGAACCAAACATTCCAGGAAACTTTGTCTTTTCGACGATTGTCCTGCATCTGCTGTTGGAAGTGGTACTGGAAATGGAGGAATGATGAATATTTGGGGCAGGAAGCTACCTTTTGCACACAGTCGGCACTCACTATGGGACTGAATGAAAGTCACAGTTGCTCCATAGCTGGGGGTGGCATGTGTAACAGCTCCCTGCGATTTAATCTTTAGTACCTTGTAGAACATGTATATACACACCAAATAAACACAACACAGAAAGACTTCAAAGAGGCACCGGCCTTTGCTGTTTTCATACGTTGATCAAGCAAGAATGACAAATAAACCAGAGCAATGGTTCAGTAAAGTTTACCTTGGAACCTGCCCACCTGTTTCTTAGGAAATTCTACTGGTCTAGGCCAAACCCAGGACTAGGGAATTTTCATGGAGACACCCCCCAAACCTTATGGAGAAGAAACCCAACACATAGCCCACTACAGGGCTCATGTGGATAGACGCCCACTTGATTTTGAAACTGAGTTAGATTTCCCTTCATCTGGGAGGCCGTCTTTATTGCCTCGAGGAGGTGAGCTTGCTTCCTTCTCTTTGATCTCATAGACTTTGTGCACACCTTGTTTGTTGCTCTTAACATGCTGCATTGCAGCCATCCCTTTCCTAATCTCTCCCAGTTACTTGAAGGCAAAGTCAAAACACTTCCTTCTTCTCTGTATCTATAACAGTTTAGCATAGAACCCAGCCTGGAGGAAGCCTGATTAAAAAAATAAATCTCCTAGAGACAGCCAAATCCCATCCACTATCTCTTTTTGTCAATAAAGTTTTATTGGAACACAGCCAACCATCTTTGTTTATGTGCCGTCTACGTCTGCCTTTGTGCTACAATGGCAGAGTTGAGTAGTTGCTACAGAGTCTGAAGTGACCACAAAACCTAAATGATTCACTCTCTGGCCCTTTACAGACAAATCTTGCCAACCCCAACACAAGGACACAGTCAGTTTGAAAGAGTCAACCAAAGTGTTGCCACAAGAATGTTAACTCAAATTGGAGAGGGCCAGAGTATCACTGACATGAGAGACCATTCTGTCTTCTCTCATGAAGACCTTTTCTTTTGCATTAAAAACCTATAATTCATCTCACCTTTTTTTCCCTGTGTTTTGTTTTTCTCATTGTTTTTCCACCCTTCAGGGTGTTTCTTTAATATTTTTTTTTCTTTCTCCTAGCAACAGAATGGATTGATTCACTAAAAATCTTTTTGAAGCATGTTTTCTATCATCCTAAATAATATTAATAACATCAAGTAAGAAAAGCAAAACATACACATTTACATTCGGTCTGAGCCCTGCCAAAGTTTAAAAAAAGCAACATTCAGAGGCAAAAAGGCAGAAATACACTATGATGTCATGAATGATTTCTGCTAGATAGGCAGGCTTTCTTTTATTTACAGTAGTAACAAGTCTATCCTATTTACCCAAAGTCTCGGAAATTAGCAGTCCTGAGTTTAGTGATTCTGTTATTAGTATACATAGACACTGTCTCTAATAGGGCCTCCCACATTGCTACATGTTACACTTACTCATAATCCTACCTATGATTCATCTACATCACATTTGTGAAACTGCTTTGAATAAAAGTCACTGAGCATGTGGAAAATATTATCTCCATTATTTGCAATGTTATAAAAAATAAAAAAATTAATAAAGTCAGGTCATCCTCAAAGGCTAATGTGATATTAATTCTATTCATTAGATTTATTCAGAAAGATGGATTCTACTGTTTTAGCTTCTTTCTAACCCAGGCTTGTAATTTCTGCCAAAGGCTGAAAGAGAATGTAGCATACACAGTTTTGGTGTGGTGGAAAAACACGGGGGCATGGTGCCTTCATGGGCTCCAGCTCTGCTGGCTCCTAACATGTGACTAGGGGTCGGTTGCTGTGGCTTCAGATCTTTAGTTTCCTCACCTGAAAAATGAGGTTACTAATAACTTACTGGGAGGATTAAAGAGAGCAGTTTCTATGCAAGCACCTACAGGTGCTTGATAAAGAGTCTTTTATGAAAAAAAAGGAATGTCTTTAAAACTAGTGAAAGTGCTTTTTATAGAAGAAAATGCAAGATGCTTCCAGTGGAAGAATCCCAGGAGGAAACGATACTTCCTGTCTTTCTGACTCAGCCAGAAGCAGGAAGAATCTTCCTTCACAAGCTCTACTAGTTATTTGAAGGAGCATGGAAAGATGAGTCAGGGGACCCAGGGCCAGCTTAGTCTCCAAATCACTGTGCCATCTTAAATAAATCACATCCCCTTTCTGGGCCACTGCTTGCTCATTTGTAACATGAGAACTTTCGACAAGAATTACTGTAAGGTTTGTGATTTCTAATATGAAGATACTATGGAAACAAAAGATTGCAAAAGTTTATCATATTGACAAAATAAACTGATGAAATTTTTTTAAAAGTCACCTCGAAAGTGAAAACATGCACCACACGTCTACAGTTCTACAGTTTACCACTTAGTTTCACATACAAGATCCTCAGAACAGTCCTGGGAGGTTGGAAAGGTAAATATGATGATCCTACCAAACAGAGAAGGATGATCGGCCCATGACCACGTCACCAGCAAGCGATTGAACCTGAATTTGAACCCAGGGCTGTCTAAAACCAACTTTTGTAAACTTTCTATTCTACTGAAAAGAATACTTTTCAGTATTTCAGTTGTTTACCTTGAAGATCTTCCGTTTCCAGTGAATCTTGAGTTAAATTGCTCCCATGTTTTCTGGTTTGATTGTAGGTCTCCCTTGATCTGCTCCAAGATCTGCCAGCATGGGAAGTTGATTTGCACAGGGTCCTCTTTGCATTGTTCACAGCCTAGATTTTATTGAAGAATAGTAAGAGTCATTCCTACAGAGGGAGTCGGTAACATTAGGAACCAAGAGGGCAATCTTGAGATTGCTTAGGAATTGAGATTGCTCTGTCATGGCTAAAGCTTTTCATTCCATGATCTTAGCAAGAAACCTGAGGAGAATGGCTCCAAAGAGAACTCAGCGAAGTTTGGGGAGGCAGCTGCTCTACTAAGAAATAGACTGGGCTGGTGGCTTACGTGCAAGGCAACTTGGGACAAGCCACCTGCATCCTTGGAGTCTCAGTGTCCCCACAGGTAGACCTGCCTAACATGGGCAGAATGTCTAACAAACTTACCCTTCACTTTAACAAGTAGGCTCAGATACCTTTTCCTCTAGGAAATCTTCCACTAGCCCCAAGGTCACAGCCTTTTTCTACTGAAGTATCTACTTATTACCTGTGTGAATTTTATTATATGTTCACTTAGCTCAGTCTCCCACTAGTCTGTCAGCTTCTTGAAGGCAAGAACCATAAGATTGTTTTCTTTACATATATATAGATTTTATTTCTCTGTTCGAGCTACCCAGATCTATTGAATTCAGAATGAGTGTTTGAAATATTTCACTCTGGCTCTTTACAATGGGTATCTTTACAATGGGCTTAAAGACCTTACAGCCCTTCCCCTCAACTCTTGTCCCTCTGGGCCTCCACCCTTCCTTCACCATATTCCCTCCGCAGCACTCTTTTCACCTCGCCATACTGGCTTCCTTGCTGGGGTTATGATTAGTATGATTTGTTTGTTTTTGTTTTTTAAGCCTCACTCTGTTGCCCCAGCTGGAGTGTGGTGACATCATCACAGCTCACAGGAACCTCAAATTCCTGGGCTCAACAATCCTCTTGCCTCAGCCTCCTAAGTAGCTGGGACTACAGGCGTGTACCACCACAGCCAGCTAATTTTTCTATTTATTTTTTGTAGAGACGGAGTCCTGCTGTGTTTCTCAGGCTGGTTTCAAACTCCTGGCCCCAAGTGATCCTCCCACCTCAGCCTCCCAAAGCTTTGGGAGTATAGGTGTGAGCCACCGCATCCATCCCCATGCTGTTTTTATCACACACACCCAGGCACACTCTTGCCCCTTTGTTGCGTGCTCTCACCTCACCCTTTCTCAGATGTGCTCCCCCAGAAACTTCCAGGCTGGCTTCATCAGCTCCTCCCTGACTTCGCTTGAGTCCCCCCATCTGAACACAGCCAAAGGGTCTCCCATTTCACTCTTCTCCCTGCCTCACAGAGTAGCCCTCGGTGGTCACAGCACTCTCGCCCTGCTTAGCTTTTCCTTCTCTTCCTTTCCACGGTCAACTTTAACCTATGATGGGTTATTGTGACTTTTATTTCTTTAATGCCTGTCTCTCCCTGTAGAATGTGAGCTCCCTGAGGAAAAAGAATCTTTGTCTTAGTCACTGTAATAAAACACACCTCTAGAAAAGCATTTGGTACAGAGTAAATGCTCACATGTAACGTTTGCATTAAATTACCTCTACCATTCCCCCCCCTCCTTGAACTATTCAAGTGCCCCAGGAAAGTCAGGCTGAGCTCTACCAATATTTTTAACTAAACATTCCAACTGATGACTTTGACTCTCTCCTGGTCTCTGTGCAAGCAGGACCCCAGTGAGGGGTGGAGTCTCATAGCATAGCTTTGCCCACAGAAATGGTTGAGTGCTTCAATATCACAGATCTCATGTAATATTCTATAGCAAGGGTGTTTAGATTTAAAAAAAAATGTTGTTTCTCCTTATAAAACATTTCCAAAATTGAATTTTCCAAATGAGTGGAGGCCCACGAGGCAGCCTGGCAGGTGGAATGAGGTCCTGTTGTTTGAGAGTAGAGGCTGGAGCAGGAGTCCCTTTCTGTGTCCTCATCCTTGTTCATCCCTTTTCATTGTCTTTCCACCTCTACGAGTGGCTCACTGTACTAATCACAACTAAAACAAAGCTAATAATTGCTTCTTGGAACGTTGCGTAACACCATGGCACGTTGCCATGGGCCTCTGAGCATTGGCCCCTGACTCTGCTCAGAGTAATTTCTCAGGGATTTCAACTCAGCCTGTCTTTAAGCTGAATGTTTATCATTTTCCTTTTTATTGTTTCTGGCTCCTCCCCTGCCTTTGAAGTTTCTGAAATCTTTAAGCGTTTGGCGGGTCTCTATACACCGCAGGTCTTCTCCCTCAAAGAGGGCGCCTGGCCAAGAGAAAGGAATTGGAGCTCCTCTCTTGGCCAGGCCTATAAAACAATCAGATTGCTCTGCAGCCTGCTATTTGAAACGTGAGCTGTGCTTAAAAAGTACAGATAATGCGGCATGTTCCAAGGAGATTAGAATATCCCGGTGGGATTTCGGGTGAATGGAGAGGGAGAGTAGCGCATCCTCCACGCGCGATGTAACCCTCTCCTCTCCAGACCACACCGTCCACGAGGACAGTCAACACCATATACCTGCTCCCGTCTCTTCCTCCTAACCACTCTGATCTGGGGAAAGTTTCTGCTGTTTACAGCTGGGCACTTTCCATGAACTGTCTGCTTGTTCCCTCCTCCATACTGTTTGGTAACTTCCATCAGGAGCTCTCCTTTCTGGGCCCTGGCCAGGAGCCCATGGCTTCCACATGGTGGACCTGACATCACTGCCCTTGTGCTCCTCCATAGTAGATGGGTATTTCTTCTATACCCCCCAGCCCCTTCTAGGGGTTTCAGCTTTTTTGCCAATTTCCAAGAAAAGGGAAGATGGTTCCAGCCATCTTCCTGCAAGGAGACCCTGGATGCCCCAACTCAGAACCCAGAGTGAGCACCTGTGTTGAAGAGAAAACATGATATATATGAAGTTTAATGTTCTTGAGTAACTGGCTTTATTCATTCAAAGACTCATTCAGTAATTAGGAACTTTAAAAAATTGAGGTGACAGGTTTTACCTGACTCCAATGTCTATTTTTTTTCACTTTCTCAACACACGTTTGTCGTCCTTTCTACATCATCCATGGAGATCAAACTAAGCCTCAACATAGGACCAGTGGCACCGGGAGGAAGGCTGTGTACCCTGTAGAAATACCACTGGCAGGTAAACCAGCAGGATAGGGCCAGGCACATTGTGGTGGGGCTCAGAGTGTCGCATAATCAAATGTTGTTGCCAGGAGTGGAGGGACAGTTAGGGTAGTAAATGTCTGCCTGGAGTGAAGACATGGCAGGACCAACCCTGCCAGTGACGTGTCCCAAACCTCCAGTGATATCCAGCCCTGTGCAATAAAAGCTGGGTGGACAAGATGACTGATGACGCTCCAGCTCCTGATGAGAGAGGGAGGCCTTTTCCTGCCTGACTGCTGAGAGATGTAGAATTCTGAACTTTTGTCTTCTCCAACTTCAATCCCTGTCACTCTGTCATGGGGATTCAGGAAGAGGGGTTAGATGGGATGTGGCAAATGACAGTGAATGCTCCCATGTGTGGAAAAGCAGCAAATGCCACGGTGTGCCGTCAAGATCACAGTCTGCTTAGTTATGAAATGACCGATGCCCAGGGATTGAAAGGATCACGCATGTAGGTGATTCCCTCTCTCACTCAGGGGACGCTGCACTTCCACGTATAAGACTGGATGTTTCTCTTGTGTGAGCCTCCAATTCCTGGAGGCATCCCAGACTGTATGCCTGCCTGTATTTTCTGGATTATTAGAAATGTGTGATAACATGTGTAAGCACCTCCTACATTGATAGCCATCTCTAGAAAAATAAAAATCTCACAGTCCCTGTTATTTCCTAGGAATTCTCATGGAAAACTTATGTGCTTTCCACATTTCTAAATGTAGCCACCTGTAACCACCTTCAGCTGCCAAAACTTGAAGCAGTAGCTTCCACAGAGGTCTCAGGGCACTTGCATCCTCCAACCATCAGCTATACCAAGCTTCTGGCTCACTTACCCCCTCCCTCTGGTATAAACGACTATGAGTCAACACACCACCTTCTTCACTGCACCAAGAAGAGCTGCACATACTCTCTGTGTTCCCAAGAAAGCCTAGCAAGTGGGGGAGAGGGGAAGCAGAAAGAAAAGGGGACGATGTCCAGCAAGGATGTCATCTCAGGCAGTGTCCATCCTCAGCTTGACCCCACAGAGAGGCTCTAGACTGGAAATTACATCTCAAAGTCCATTCAGACTTGAAACAGGGAGGCTGAGGGTTCGTATTCTTTACTGTTCTTTATCATGAGGAAAGGGTCACCCCCACAGGTTGCAAACTCTTGGTACTTCCAGCTGTCTGAACTGCTGTGCAAAGGTGCTCCAGTAGCCCAAGAGTGTTGTCTATTAGAAACAAAGGGACTTATACACCACAGAAGGGATATACAGATATTAAAAAGGATCTGTGAGGATCTGGGCAGAGCATCAACTTGTCCACTCATTCCCTCATGTCACCCCCAGTGAGTTTTATTGGCCTTAGATGTACCTCTAACATAACATTATGTCTTTACAGTAAGAAATGGGAAAATCCTTCTTCTTTTGAAAATATTAAGGGGGTACAAATGCTTTTGTTATGTGGATGCCTTTTATTATGCTTAAGTTATTGGTATGCCCATTAGCCAAATAGTGATTATTGTACCTGATAAGTTTTTACCGCTCCCCTCCCCCTTCTTTATGTCCAGTGACCTTTACATCTCTTGTACACGTTTGTGCCCATTAATCAGCTTCCGATTATCAGTGAATGCATGTTGTGTTTGTTTTTTCATTAATGAAATACTTCACTTAAGATCCACTTCTATGTTGCTGCAAAAGACATTATTTCATTCCTTTTTCATGGCTGAGTAGTACTCTATGTTTTTTGTGTGTGTGTGTTACATTATTTTTAAGCCACTCATGAATCAATGGGCACTTAGGTTGATTCCACATCTGTGAATTGTACTGTGATAAACATTTGAATGCAAGTGTCTTTTCATAAAATGACCTCTTTTTCTTTGGGGGGATACCCAGTAGTGGAATTTTGGAGTTAAATGGTAAGTCCATGTTTATTCCATTGAGGAATCTCCATTTTCATGGAGGTTGTACTAATTCACAGTCCCATCAACAGTGTTTAAGCATTCCTTTCCCTCTGCATTCATGCCAGGAGCTATTATTTTTTGACTTTTCAATAACGGCCATTTTGACAGTGTGGCTTTTATTCACATTTCCCTGATGATTAGTGGTGTTGAGTATTTTTTCGTGTTTGTTAGACATTTGTCTCTTTTTTGGTTGGGGCCGGGTTTGAACCTGCCACCCTCAGTATATGGGGCTGCCAGCACCCTACCCACTGAGCCACAGGTGCCGCCCATTTGTCTATCTTCCTTTGAAAAACTTCTGTTCATGTCTTTTGGCCACTTCTTAATGGTTATTTGTTTTTTTCCTCACTGATTTGCTTGAGTTCTTTGTTAATTCCAGTTTTTAGCCTTTTATCAGATGTATAGTTTCAGAATATTTTCTGCTGTTCTATAGGTTCCCTATTTACTCTATTGGTTATTTCTTTTGCTGTGCAGAAGCTTTTTAATTTAATCAAGTCCCACTTATTTATTTTTGTTTTTGTTGTATTTGTCTTTGGGATCTTATTCATAAACATTTTGCCGAGGCTGATGTCTAAAAGAGACATTCTTACATTTTGTTCTAGAATTTTTATGTTTTCATGCCTTAAATCTTTTATTCAGCTTGAATTAATTTTTGTATATTGGAAAGAGGTAGAAGTCCTGTTCCATCTTCTGCACATGTCTGTCCACTTTTCCCTGCACCATTTATTAAACTAGGCTTCCTTTCCTCCAGAGTATGTTGTTGTCTGCTTTGTTGAAGATGAGTTGGTTGCATAGGGAGATGGTTTTATTTTTGTACTCTCTATTCTGTTTCACTGGTCTGTGTCTCTACCAGTACCATGCTGTTTTTGTTACTATAGGCTTATAGTATAATTTGAAGTCTGTTAATGTTTTGCTTCCAGATTTGTTCTTTTTGCTGAAGATTGTTTTGGCCATTCAGGTTCTTTTTTGGTTCCAAATGAAGCATAGAACTAATTTTTCTAGATCTTTGAAATATGACATTGGCAAAAAAAAAAATGGACAAAGATTTAATGGTAGTTATGCAAACTCTAAGGCAGGGTGGGTCTGGGAAGGTTCTGCCTCATCTCACACCCTAGTTAGTCGATACAATGAAGTCTCAAGCCACACTGTTTGGTTTACATTCACATTTTGATGGACACTGTTCAAATAAATCTTTTGAAGCCACTTTATATAGACTAGGGCGAAGTCTTGTTTGCTGAGCCTGTGTGTGCATATTAGCTTGGTTGTGTCCCCTCCTTCACTAGACGATTTTACCCAGTTGCTCATCAAGACCCATCAAATTACCTCCCAAAAGATGATAAAGATTTTTATGAGCCAACCTGGAGCACATCTCCCAGTTCTCGAAATGCTGGCATCTCTTGGAAGGCAGACTACGTGCAAAATCACCCACATAAAACTCCTTTGCAAAGACAAATACAAACTAAAATAAAGCTGCTTTTACCTCCCTGGTCATAAACAATCCCAAACCTAGAGGACTATTAAATCAGGTCATTATCTTCGTGGATATGTTTTTATTTAATTTTCCAATAATGACTGCTAGATCCCTGGTGCGCCATCATTCTATGCCCAGAAACCTATAACAAAGCAAAGGAATCTCAAGACATAGCCGTTTCAATTTTATCAGAGTTTTAATGGCCCACCCTTAGGTTCTGTTCTCTTTCTCTCTCTGTCTGTCTCTCTTTTTTTCTCTCTCTCTTCCCCTTCCCTACCATAAGTAAAAGCATATGCTGCTTCTTCTGCTACCCTTAACATCTAAAAAGGCAGGTGAGACAAGACCCCAGAGAACAGCTTCATTAAGTCAAACCAGCCCACACAAATTTGATCCTCATATCTGTTTAAAAGAAATTTGTCCCTTTTCCTCTGTTATCCCCTCTAATCTCTGGCAAACAGTGTTAGGCATTCAGCAAGAGTGGGCCTTTGGGTCCTCCCCTCCTTTGGTAACTCTGGCCCCACTGAATTCTTCCCCCTACACTCTCTATCAGTCCCCACCCCTTGCCTTGAGAACTTGTTTCCTTGTTTATCTGGTTGTGCACTGCTGACTGCTCCCACAGAGACAAAGAAATGAACAAGACTCTATTTTTGAGCACTTACTGTGTCCTGGGCACCTGTACCCATCATCTTATTTTAATCTGTATAGATTCCCCTTTGAAGTTTTATTATTTTCCGAAGAAAACTGAAGTCCAAAGAAGGTCAGTGACTCTTTCAAGATGATGCAGCCAGGAGAGAAGCAGAACATGACACAGAACCTACATTTGGCTGTATCTGGGTCTGGTAATTTCTGTTCTACCTCAGTTTCTGTTCACTAGGCTGTGCTTCGGGTCTTCAATTCCTCTGCGAACACCACGGGGTAAATAGCTCTGAAAGTCTCACATTAGTCTTCTGACTGCAGAAAAATTCTGATATTAAGCACACGCATCCTAAAAAGAGAATCAATAGCATATCCTTGGAAAAAGAGATATCTTCTTTCATTCAGAAATGTCCATAGTAGACCAGCATTATTATCAGCCCTGAGTTAGACCGAAAGAACTCTTGGTTATTATTTCCACAGGGTTATTTTGTAACAAAAGTGTTTAAAAAACATTGTTCATTTAAATGACAGTCTCTATAGCTTGCAATTCAAAATGTCATGGTGGTGAAATACTCATTAGTCACCAGCTATAGGTTCAATGGAATGTGCTAGGACACAGAATCTGCAAAAGCAAATGTAGTCTTGCCAAGCTGTCAGGTCACATAATGTACAGCCTCACGCAAGGACACTGTCATCAGGAGACAGGCTGAGACTGTATCCTCCAAGTACATTGAGAACTGGTTTCTGGAAAACCAACTTTTCATTGAACGCACTTTAAAGCCCAGTTAATGTGTTTCCTACTGTTATAACAACAGCATGTGAGTCACACATGTGGTTTCGAGATTCCTAAACTGGATGTGCATGGCTGCTGATGTAATCAGAAGCACCCTCTGGCTGTTTGAGATTAGAAGATTCAGGAAGAAAACTGTCCAGCTTATGCAATTGTTGATTTTCATTAGCACTATCACCAGCATTCCCAGCATTCAGATCTCTTTGGGAAACTATTCATTAATATTTGGTTTTCATCTGGAAAATTTTGTCACCATTACGGCAAAATATTTCTGAGATTGAGTCTGTGAATGTATCTTTATTCATCATCTGGAAGTAGATTATTATGAAGAAAAGAACATAGAGTCAGGAGGGTCAGACAGATTTGCATTTGAATTTCAGTCCCAGTCACTTACCCTTGTGATCTCAGAGGGGTTAACCTCCCTGAGGCTCAAATTTCTAATCTGGAAAACAAGGAAATTATTCCTACCTCACCATGTTAGGAGAGTAAAGTTAGACATAGAAGAACATCTGGCGAAAAAAAAGAGGGTGCAATGTGGACAACCAGATGTTTGGACCCAGGCTTGCCTCCAGCGAGCCTAAAATGACTTATCCCTCATACAGGGATGTGAGCCCTGTATGGCCAAAGCAGAGACTTGCTCTAGTTCTGGGCCTTCCCATCCTTGCTCCCAGTCCCCAAATCCAAACAGGAGACTCATTCAAACTCCCCAGGTCTTCAGTGGAAGCAAAAGGAGAATGAGAAAAGGGGTGGGAGGGATGTTGAGCCAGCTCTTGCAAGAGCAATTGCAGATGGGCAGAGATCAAGGTAGAAGAAATCACAAGCTTTCTGAGAGCTGTGGGTGATTGATTAAGCAGTAAAAAGGAGGATCCTTACAAGGCATTTTACCCACCAGGGACCCAAAATAAGGGGGCATGAAGGATTTGCTCTGGGGACCATGTGGTAGCACTTGTGTCCTAAGTCACCTTCCAGTTAAAAAGCATCTCCATATATATCATGTATTCTGAGCCCCACCCTAACACTATGATTCAGGAATCCTATTTTGAAATATGAGAAATTTATGGACAGAAACCTTGTATGCCTCCAAAATTCTCTGTGAAATCATGATAGAGTAATAGCCACATGTGACCGTGGTATGATGTGTCCCTCGGTTTAGCTTCCTTTCTTAGTTGCATGATGAAATTGAATTACATAATGAAGATTTAGGGAAAGACAGAAGATGTTATACAGTTTACAAAGTCCTTTCATGCTTCCGTGGTTCTATTCTGAAAGAAGTAATATTGGAAATAAAGCAAAAAAAAATGAAATGATGACACTAAAATTCTGTAGTGAAAACTGAATGGTGTGGAGTGGTTATGTTTATACTAAAGGCTATTTTTTAAAAAAGGAAGTTTATTTTAAAAGTTTATTTTTAGAAAAGAAGAAAAATAATTTAAAAATTAGTAAGCATCTTTATCTTATCAAAGCCTGATATGCTAATGATAAATTCCTGCCTCTTTCTAATAATAATAATAAGTGCTTACCATGTAATTACTTTGCGGTTGTTATTCCTACACCCCTGTGGTATGGATATTATTACCATCTTTCTTTTAGAGATAAAGAATGGGAGACTGTGGTAGGACTACAAACTAATACAACCTTTTTTTTTTTTAATTTTTTTATTGAATGATAACTATGTACATTAATACACTTCTGGGGTACAGTGTGGGGTTTTCACATGCAATCTGAAATACTTCCATCAAACTGATCAACACAGCCTTCATGTCATTTTCTCA
>CAUYQV010070673.1:0-24734 GCA_963574575.1 Galagoides demidoff
GTTTTAAAACTATAACTGAGAAAATGACATGAAGGCTGTGTTGATCAGTTTGATGGAAGTATTTCAGATTGCATGTGAAAACCCCACACTGTACCCCAGAAGTGTATTAATGTACATAGTTACCATTCAATAAAAAAAAAGAAAAAGAAAAAAAAGCCAAAAAAAAAAATGAAAAAAAAAACATTTGCAGGGGCAGCACCTGTGGCTCAGTGATTAGAGCGCCAGCCCCATATACTGAGGGTGGTGGGTTCAAACCCGGCCCTGGCCAAACTGTAACAAAAAAATAGCCAGGCGTTGCCATAGGCAACTGTAGTCCCAGCTACTCAGGGGGCTGAGGCAAGAGAATCACCTAAGCCCAAGAGCTGGAGGTTGCTGTGAGCTGTGATGCCATCGCACTCTACCAAGGATGACAAAGTGAGACTCTGCCTCTAAAAAGTAAAAATAAAAAAAAAAACATTTGGGGGTCTGGTCCACATGTCCATAGGTACTTTTCTAATTAGTGTAGAGTAAACCCAGGTCTAACTGACCCTAAACTAAATCTCACCACCAGAACCATGGCCGTTGGCATGTTAGCACGAGTTGTTAAGCAGGGCTCATTATGATCCTCTGGTCCAAGGTTTCTCAGTCAGGCTACATGGTAAAATGACCTACGAATTTTTATTTGTTGGTTTTTTAGAAACAAAATCTTTCTCTGTCACCCAGGCTGGAGTGCAGGGTCATGATTATAGCTCACTGCAGCCTTGAACTCTTGGGCTCAAGCAATCCCCCTACCCCAGCCTCCTGAGTAGCTAGAATGGCAGGTGTGTGCCACTAAGCAGCATGGGTGTGCCATCATGCTGGCTCACATGTCTCATTCTACTTACACTGAAAAAGACTGTCATGGGAAAGTGAGAGGTGGTCCCTTTCAGACGAGTGCCAGGAAACTTGTGCCAACCTGGCACCAGTAGACATTTCCTTAAGAACAATGCTGGTTATGTATCTACATGTATCTTGTTTCATTTTCTTTTTTTGAGACAGAGTCTTACTTTGTCACCCTTGGTAGAGTCTCATGGCATCATAGTTCACAGCAACCTCAAACTCTTGGGCTCAAGCAATCCTCTTCCTTCAGGTTTTCATTTTTAGTAGAGACAGGGGTGTCTTCTTCAGGCTACTCTTGAACTCGTGAGCTCAAGGGGTCCACCCGCCTCGGCCTCCCAGAGTGCTAGGATTGCAGGTGTGAGCCACTGAGCTCAACTCTATGTATCCTGTTTCTTTATCCCCCCCACCCCCACCATGAAAAGCATGGACTAAATTGGGGATGATATTGGGGTTTATGTTTCTGCTTTTGCATATTAATTTTATCTTTGATCTTATCAACCTATGTGAAAGCCAATTGATACAACATCTCTGAGTTGCAAATTTCTGGAATAAACATGAGGATTCTGTGTTTACTCAGAGGCAATATGGTGCCAGGGAAATCTCCTGGTCTTTGAGGGAGGCCTGATAGATTTAGGTGTAATTCTGATTCTGTCCTCTTGCCTTTACGGAATCCCAGCTCTGTGGCCCTGAGTAAGTTCCTACCTGGCACAGAGGAATGATCCCTCCTGTCCTGCAGGGGTGAAGGTGGGGTCCTTGTGGAGTATCAGATGGAGGGCAGGGAAAGCGGAGGGAAAGGAAGGAGTGGAAGGTGGAGACAGATGTAGCAGTATAAGAAGCAAAAAAAAAAAAAGCCAACCAAAAAAAAACTCCCAACTCTGTCCACCCTGGTGTTCTTAGAGTGAGACAGTCCAAACCCAGCAGCCTACAGGCCCTCTGAAGCTACTTAACCCAGCTTAGTTCAAAGGAGGGGCTAGGCAGGTTGGGGATGAGGGGCCTCGGCCTGTCCTCTGGGGCCTGGGCAGGGACTTTTCCAGCTTCAGCATCTGTGTCTGCGATCTCACCCATCTGCTCATTTGGGATCCTTCTTAACAGGGTGTTCTTGCATGTGTTGACAAGAAAATATCTTTTGACATGTAGAAGGTTAGTAATTTTTAGATTTTGCGAAAAGACGCTCAAAAAATCTGTCTCCCCAGCCGGTCTTCCCCTTGCTCCTTCTTGACTGAGTCCTCCTTTGGGTTAATTTGGCATCCTCGCAGTTTCCTCCCCGAGACTTTTTAGGGTTTGCTTTGCAAACTTAGATGTGGAGCCCCTCAGCATGATCCGTATCTATCCTAGGGGGAGCAAACACTGATAATGACTCTGCCAGATGCCGGAGGGAAGAGAAGACAAAGTAGAAAGAGGCCTGGATATGGATCAAGAGTCTTGGGTCTGACTTTGCTACTCAAAAGCTGTAGGATTTTGGACAAGTTGCTTGACATCCTCGAGTCTCAGAGTTTTGTATTTTTTTTCTTTTTGTGAAATAAGGCAGATGACATCTATTTCATAGAATATAAACCTAGAATAGAAAACACAGAAGTGGTTAGCACGTTACCTAGCACATAAGATTCAATAAAGTAATTTTTTCTTTCCTTGTTAAAAATACTATTGTTCATTTATGGGTTTTTTTTTTTTTTTGCATCTTCGAGTCAGTTCTGTTGCATTTTTCATCGGTTGTAATTTTCGTCTCTCATGGACGTGGAACACTCATCTGTGCTAAGAAGATGAAAACCTTGAATTACCATCTATTCGTCTGTTCCAAGCACTGTGTAGACAGCATGCATCTGGATCTACAGCAGTTTTGAGACAGGTGTATTACTGGTGTGGTCCCCACTATACACACCAGGATGCAGACCCCCAAGAGTTGAGCAATTTCTCACATTCGTGCTGCTCTGAAGGTGGAGCAGGGACTCGGCCTGGTTCTGCCTGGTTCCCTCTGAGGCACATACTCTTTAGGATTCAGTCTTGGCGTTGATGGTGCTGACCGTGGAGGGTAGCTTTGATATACTAAAATAACGCAGGTGTGGCCTCAGTGCAGAATAGGGTGAAAACGCACAATGGAAGTGAGAGGAGACATTTGAGTCAATATAAGGGAATCGTTTTAAAGGTCCATCCACCGATTCCGCCTGGAAGCAGAATGGGCTGCCTTGCGGAGGGGGTTGGTAATGAGCCAACCCCCACCATTGACATTCTGAGCAGGAAACCGGGGAGTCTGCATCAGGGGCTGGTGGGGAGGCAGGTGACAACAGGCTCTCTGCTAAGCATGACACCCTGCCACTGGATGTGTCTGGGGCTGTCTCTCTGCCACTCCTCTGCAGGAACTTTGCTGCATTGCTTATACCTCAGCACCTCCATTTCCTTTCCTGTCAAACCCAGAAAGTGTGCCCACCTCCTGCAGTGGCTGTGGGCACCATGTGGGATAATCCACGGAAAGTATCAAGGACCAGTTCTGATTTGTGATGAGGGGGCAAGGAATGTAACTGCTAGTATCACGTCTTCAAATGAGCTGTAAAATAAAAATTGGGTTCTTTTATGCTTGGGCTCATTTTCCTAGAATCAGAGAGACCGGTTCTGGGATGCCCATCACTGGCTCTACCGTGCAGGTCAGGTGAGGGCCTGTACAGGTCCTTGGTGCAATGGCAGCACCTAGGATGTGGTCAATAAATCGTGATCAGTAGAAGCAGTATTTTTAGTTTTATTATTTGGGTTCAGCAGGTGCTTTGGAAGTATGTTCTGGGGTCCACAGTGAGAATGAGTGCCCATATACTATGGAACATTGCAGTGATTCTCAGAAAGATCCCATGAGGCTTATGTTTGCCCCTAGGGTGGGGCATCAGAGCTCCTTCCACCTCCCAGAGCCTGGGGCTTTGCCATTGCAGATAATGAGGAGGAGACGCAGGGCTGGTTGGGGAAAACCCACTGTGCTGGCTGCTCCTTCAGTGCCATTTCATAGTCCTCCCCCTAAGGGATCACGCAATGAATTCACTGAATCTGTTTTTATTGGGTTGGAAAGGGCGTGTAAATAGCCTTCAAATAATAGCAAGTAACCATTCGCATTTATAGTGCCGTGTGGTTTAGAAAGCCTTTCCCCACATTTCCCATATGTCCATTTTCTTCTTCTTGGTTCTCTCATTCTATGGATAGTGGTTGAGTGACTGCTCTGTGTTAACCATTGGACATGCACTGGGGGAAAAGAAAAACTGGAAACTGACTGCCCTCAACCGATGCCATCCTCAAAGGAAATGAAAACAGGTCACTTCTTGACGCTATTGAAACCTTCCTGTGACTCCCGCACCTCCTTTTCCACTCCTAATTAAACCTGCACCCCTTAGCTTGGTAGATAACCTCCGGCCTGGTGTGGCTTCTGCCTCCTGTGTCCTCTTCGCTTCCTGCTCTGCTTTCTCCCCATTCACTCCGGCTGAATGGGCCTCTGTGCTTTTTTGCCCAGCCCTGTTCCCTGGACTGGGACACCCCTCAACCTCAGTCTGCACCCTGGCACTCTGTGCTGCTGGCTCCTTATCCTCCCAATCCTGGCTCAGTCACCTCTTCCAGAAGTAGCTGCCTACCTCCTGGCATCCCATGAACTCTGCACAGTTTGTGCTTATTTATTTGTTGCTATCTGTCTCTCTGCTACTGAAGGTCAAGTTCCTGGAAGATGGGTATGTCTGGAGCCTAGCCCTGTTAGCTGCTGATTAAATGAAATGCATCATGGGCAGGACAGAAATAAGCTCCTGATATGTTAGAGGCACAAGGAAGGAGCACTGTATTCTGCATGGAGGGATTGGGGGCCAGTGGAATCTTTGGTGAACATCTGTTGGGTGATAGTTATTCTTACCTAGCATGGAAGGAAGCTGACCCGCCAAAGAACTCATTCCTGGCCCAAAAAGAAGCAGAGCCCAGTCATTCTGACTCTTCCTTCTGGCAGTGGCTATAGAAATTGTGGCAGACTTTAGTCAAGGGGACCCATGGGTCAGTCGTGTATCTCTTGTCACCGCCCAGATTAGAGCCTCATCTCCACATGCAACCATCCCCTCTCAGTCCCAAGAGCTCCTGACCAACACTGCAATGGCTCTGAGGAACTATCAAATATTACCAATTATTCTCTTCATTTTACAGATTAAAAAACTGAGGTTCAGAGAAATACGCGTAAGGCCCAAGGTAGTTCCCCAGAGCTAGTGAGAGATAAAGTCATTCTGCGTCCCGGTCAGGATGACAACAAAGCCAGGGTCTGTTCCAATCTCCATTCGGAAGACAACAGCTGTCACAGTTTTGGGTTCACATGGTTCTGTCTTGGACTCAGCCCAGTGCAGTGGGTCACAGATTTCCTTCCTCATCTGGGAAAGGGAAGGCAGTGAGTATCCCGGGGTACATAGTACGGAGGGCTGTGGTGGGGAGAGATGGTGGTAGCATTTACATTTACAGTATATTTTCATTGTAATCATTACGGTACATCTATTACATTCATTTCAAATTTAACTTTTCCAAATTGATTTGAGAAGTCCACAAACCAGTAAAATAGCAAGATTCATTGGAATAAGAATAAAAGGAATCATGAAGGACCAGAAGCTCTCAGCAGATGGTGGAGGTTGAAAGATGTTACTAGAAGTGAAATGCATGGCAGTCAAGACTACTATCTAAACAAGCTGGGTGCTGGGTGCAGTGGCTCATGACTGTAATCCCAGCACTGTGGGAGGCTGAGGAGGGAGAATTGCTTGAGCTCAGGAGTTCAAGACTTGCCTGAGCGAGAGTGAGACTCCAACTCCTAAAAAAATGAAAAACCCAGCCAGGCACCATGGTGAGCGCCTATAATCCCAGCGGCTTCCAGAGGCTGAGGCAGCGGAATGCCCACAGCCCAAGTCTGAGGTTGCAGTGAGCTATGATGCCATTGCACTCTGCTCAGGGCATAGGGTGGGGCTCTGTCTCAAGAAAAAAAATAAGAAACAAATTGGGTAGCAGACTTCTCAAGAGACTAAAAACCAAACAAGTAAATAAGACAAAGCAGGTCATGGGAGAGACCTATCTTTTTCTTGATTCTACCAAATGTAATAGTAGTTTTTGTTTTAATGCACAGCCAGTCCTTTGGCCAGCCACTTCATAATGACATGGATGTCATGTGGTTAGATAATGTCAGTGACAAAGTATCACCTGTGTCCACTTGGCGTCAGGCACTGGCCCAGGCCCTGGAGCAACGGCTCTTCCTTGAAGTGCACAGACCCACCCCCCAAGGGCTTCCTGGGTACAGCACGAGCTCCATGAAGCAGTGAGGTTGTATCAGTTGTTCTGTCTGTGTCTGCAGTGTCTGGAAGAGTTAATCTTGCACATCATCAGGGCACAATATGTGTTTGCAGTAACATGGAATCAAGTCTCTCCTCTTTATCTTGACTCGGTCACTAAGCGGTTCATAAATTGCTGCAACACCATTGCCTGCTCCAGCACTTCCTAAATGTTTAGATGTAGACTGCAGAGGAATCTCCTGGGGAACTTGTTAAAATGAGCAATCCTGGGCTTCATCTGAGATGTTCAAATTCAGTATTGAATGAATAGATAAATGACATAACCTTCCTCTTAAATTTTTAGGATTGAAAGGATGTGGTCCAGAAATTGGCAAATTGTTTCCCTAAAAATATTCTTCTGTAAAAACATTCTGGCAAATATGCCTATAGGACATATTTCAGACTTGGGTGGTCGCTATGCAATCACTCAACTCTGCCTTGGCCTTGATAAAGCACTCAAAAGCAGCCATAGGCAATACTGAAAGGAATGGGTGTGGTTATGTGCCAATAAAACTTTATTTATAAAAACATGCTGCAGACCAGAGGCTATAGTTGCCAGGCCCTGGTTCTAAACTTTATTGTATAAGTGAGGGTACTGAGGCACAAAGAGGCTCGAAGTCTTGCCCAGTATTAGAGATAAAAGGAGTTGTTGCCAGTTTTTCCTTCTGTTACCCACAGCTCTTAGAAGGATAGCCTCAAATGAATGTGTTTAGAAAACAAAATGTGCCCATTTCTGCAATAAAGTGTCTGTGACTAGGACTCCCTGCATATGGAGATTCTCTTTCCTGTGATTGGAAGCTGGAAAATTCTTAACTTGGTATTTTTAGAAAAGCAGCCTTTTCCCAACCACCAGTTTTCAATCTGGCAGTGTCAACACCCATTGCCAGAGCTTTAATTGAAAAATATCAAGTTAAAGTTTTTTCTCTGGTTACTGTAGAAAAGCTGAATAATAAAGTCTGCTTAAATTTTTTTTTTTTTCTGAAAAAACATAAAGCATAGAAATCTTAGAACAGCTGCAGGTGTTTAATAAGAAAGTGGGAAGGTTAGAGAATGTGGTTCTCCTAGAAAATGGGCTACTTGAAAATGGCTTGACAATTAACCATTTTAGAGCTGCCGGTCAATCTATGAATTCTCTGTTAGGGGAGGTCTGGGTTGCGTAGGGAGCTGCATCCTTTTGCTGCACCCCCTCCCAAGCTGGTTGTTAACTGAATGCACAAAGACAGAAATTTCATTTCAACAAGTATTTTTTAAGCTCTGCTCTCTAGCAGCTCTGGCGTTAGGCCTGGCTGTGATAGAGGGAGGAGGAAGGGGGAAGCATCAGGAGAAACAGGTAAGGACTCCTGAGACTGGGGCCTTGTCTTCCAGAGCGCCCCCCCCCCCCCCGCCCGTCTAGTGGGGAAGACAAGATTTGTTCCTTCCTTAAGGCAATGCCAGCTGCTGTATTGGAGGTTTGAACTAAGTGGCAATTTCTCTCCGATATAAAGTCTAATTGGCAACAGGGAGTTGAGGGCTGGTTGTTTCAATGTTCATGAATTAACAATAAATTAATGTATAAAAAATAGTATTTTTCAAGGTGTGGTTCTTTGAACCAAACATGCCAGAGTCACTGAGAGAGCTTATTAAAAATTCGGATTCCAGGGTGGTGCCTGTGGCTGAAAGGAGTAGGGTGCCAGCGCCACATACCAGAGGTGGCAGGTTCAAACCCAGTTCCAACCAAGTGCTGAAAAAAAAAATAAAGTCGGATTCCAAGAAGGACAATCCAACAGAGAAAAGATAGTCTTTTGAGAAAAACTTGGCACCTATATGCAAAAAAAAAAAAAAAAAAGAATTTAGACACAGACCTTCTACCCTTCACAAATAAATAAAAATAGATCACAGAACTAAATATAAAACACAAAACCATAAAATTCATAGAAGATAACTCAGGAGGACATCTAGATGACCTTGGGGATGATAATAACTTCTTAGATGTAACATCAGAGGCATCCATGAAAGAAAGAATTGACAAGCAGGACTTCATTAAAATAAAAATATTTTGCCCTGTGAAACACTGTCAAGGGAATGAAAAGACAAGCCACAGATGGGGAGAGGATATTTGTAAATGACATATCAAATAAAGAACTGTTACTTAAGTATACAAGAAATCCAGACAAACCATTTAAAAAATAGACCAAATTACCTTAATGGATACGTCACCAAAGAAGATAAGTAGATGGCACATGAGCATATGAAAAGATGATTCAGATCGTACATACATTGCATCATACTGCATCAAGTATAACCAAAATCAGGTGCCACTCCACGCCTATCAAAATCCAAAACACTATCAGTACAAATGCCAGCAAGGGTGTGCAGCAGCAGGACCTCCCGTTCACTGTTGGTGGGAATGTGAAATGGCTCAGCCTCTGTGGAAGGCAACTGGCAGTTTCTTCTAAAGCTAAACATACTCTTACCATAGGATCCAAGTCACACTCCTTGGTACGTACCCAAAGGAGTTGAAAACTGATGTCCATACAAAAACCCATGCACAGTTGCTTAGGGCAGCTTTATTCGTAATTACCAAAACTTGGAAGCCACTGCTGTGTCCTTTAGTAGGTGAGGGGATAAAGAAACCGTGTACATCCAGACATGGAATGTTACTCAGCGCTAAAAAGAAATGAGCTATCAAGCCATGAAGTGACGTGGAGGGACTTTCAATGCACATTACTGAGTAAGACAAGCCAGTGGGAAAAGGCTACATACTGTATGACTCCAACCACGGGACCTTCTGGCAAAGGCTGAACTATGGAGAGACTAAGAAGGTCAGTGATGTGGGGGTGAGGGGTGAAGGGGGATGGATGGGCAGGACACGTAGGAGTTACAAGTCAGGAAGCTACCCAGGATGGTGCTGTAACAGTGGGCATGTGCCACCGTGCCTTTGCCAACTCTAAAGAATGGGCTCTTGTCAGTGATGGCATGTCAGTGTAAGGGCGTCAGTTGTAACCAGTGTACCAGGCTGGTGGGACACATTGATAGTAGGAGAGGTGTATGTGGTGGGAGTAAGAGCCTATGGGGAAATCTGTATTTTCTGTTCATTTTTTGTTGTAAATCTAAAACCATCTTGTTGTTGTTGTTGTTGTTGTTGTTGAGACAAAGTCTCACTCTGTTGCCCTCAGTAGAGTGCTGTGGTATCATAGCTCATAGCAACCTCACACTCTTGGGCTCAAGTGATCCTCCTGCCTCAGCCTTCTGAGTAGCTGGGACTCCAGGTGCCCACCACATGCCTGGCTATTTTTAGAGATGGGGTCTCACTCTTGCTTAGGCTGGTCTTGAACTCCGAGCACAAGTAGTCCACCTGCCTTGGTCTCCTAGAGTGCTAGGATTACAGGCATGAACCACTTCCCCCAGCCACTCTTTTTTTAAGAAAACCTATTAGAAATGCAGATTCCTGCTCAGCACCTGTAGCTTAGTGGGTGGGGCACCAGCTGTGTACACAGAGGCAGGAGGGTTTGAACCCAGCCTGGGCCTACTAAACAAGAATGACAACTGCAACAAAAAAAATAGCTGATCATTGTGGAGGGTGCCTGTAGTCCCAACTACTTGGGAGGCTGAGTCAAGAGAACTGTTTGAGCCCAAAAGTCTGAGGTTGCTGTGAGCTATGATGCCACAGCACTTTACCAGGGATGACAAAGTGAGACTCTGTCTCAAAAAAAAAAATGCAGATTCCTGGGCTTTATCACCAATGATTTTCATTAAGGAGATTTTATTGGGGTCTGGGAATCTGCCTGTGTAAGTCATACAGTCCACATTCATAGCTCACTCCAGTCTTGAATTTCTGGGTTCAGATGATCCTTTTTCCTCACCCTTCCAAGTAGCTAGAACTACATGTGTGCACCACCACAATCAGATTTCTTTTTTTTATTTAGTAGAGACAGAGTCTCACTATGTTAACCAGGCTGGTCTTGAACTGACTTCAAGTGATCTTCCTGCCAGCGTCTCCCAAAGTGCTGGGATTATGGGCCCGAACCACCACTCTGGCCCCTGTCCATAGTTTTCCCAGGAGCTGTGATATACTCTAACATTTGGAAGCCACTGGCGCAAACTATAATTAGAGTTTAGGAGCAACCAGTAGTAATATAGGAGATTTTGGAGTGAATTTCAGGCCATGCTGAGGAGTTTAGACTTTTCTCTGTAGGACGAAAAGAGGCCCTGAAGATTTTGATCAGGAGAATGACATCTTTCAAGTGTTGCTTTGAGAAGATTAATCAGTCAGCTGTAAGCAGAAAACCATTATATACCTCCAGGAAATGCATTAATTAGAATTAAGTGCTGGGGGACACGCAAAGAACTTCACGGTGCCTGACAGAGCAAGTGGGCACCACATCTCAGTCGCGATGTGTACTCTGGAGCCGAGGCGATGGCAGAGAAAGAGGTACGGCTGACGCCCAGTGTAGAAGGTTCAATATGATTAGTGACCCTGGTTAAGTGAGAAATGATGTTTCTTTGCTTGTTCCCCTAATAGTGGATTGTAGCCACTTTTTATGTTTAGTGGAATAGGAAGGTGGCTCTTGTCACGACTGTAGTCAATAGAAATCATGTTGGAGTTAACTGAGGGATTCCAGGTGGTGAGGTCTAGATACAAAACCAAGGGTTCCTCCTCACTCCCATCAGTAGCTTTTGATTTTTACAAAGATACCCATTTTCACATCAGGAAAATCTTTTCTTTAGCCTTCACTTTGAGTGTCCTGCTACCAGCTGTGATAAATAAACCCTTACATTTCAGACACGTAACACAGAATTCCAGATCCTGAACACAGTGAGAGCTGGGGCTTGACTCCACAGGGTGATTCAGGGATTCAGGCACTTTTCATCCTGTGGGCTGCCCTGCCATAGAACAGAGATTCTCTCAAGTGTGGCCCTGGTAGCATCACCTGGTTACTTGTTGGAAGGGCAAGTTCTCAGGCTTTATTCCAGACCTGTGGTATCAGAAATGCTGGAGCAGAGCCTGACAATCTGGCTTACACACATCTCAAGGATTCCATGCTGCTCCAGTTTGAGAAACCCTCTGTTTTCCGTCTGTAGGGGAAAGAGTATGGCGTGGTGGCACTTTCCCTCCCATCCCACTGGCCACACCCCCCAAGAGGCAGGCTGGGATTGGTAGTCTGAGTGTACAAAAAGCATCAGAAACAGGATGTGATGAGCTTGCAGCCCAGCCTTTCCCCATTTTCCCATCTGTGAGACAAGGACAATAATACCTCATTCAGAGTGACTACCAGGATTACTTGATAAAATGTATTCTTGCCTGCTGGCTTCGAAGAGATGCTGATTTTAGCTCCCTACCCACATTGGCCCCAAGCCCCTGAGCTGGTCTGCCATCATGTATGACGCTTGGAAACTTTTCTGTTCTGCCCCTGCAAAGAACACATCTTGAGAAATTTGTCCACCAAGCATCTCTAAACACATGCTTTGGCTGTGTAAATAAGGATTTCAAGACAGCATTGCATGCAGCCTTAAAATCTGAAAGGCACTTTATGTAAATGGTATCATTCACTCCTAATTACACTTTAGGAGGTAGAACATTTAACTCTCTTTCACAGGGTACCCAGGGTTCTGACAGAGTGCCTGGCCATGGTCCCCAGCCGGAGAGTGATGGCCGTGGCAGGTGCCCGGCTCTCTGCTCTACGTGGCTTACCATCACGGGGCTGAGGAGAGCCCAAGAAGGAAAAGACAAATTCCCAAAGCTCGGGGAGCTGACAAAGGATAGACAGAAAAAGCCCTGACATTAACTCATTCCTCACTCGTTCTAGGGAGGGGAAAAGGAGGGGGATTTAAGACAAATTGACACATAAGACCATTTAAAAGCCGGATGAGCTAAGTTCTTTACGAGCGGCAGACACAGGGGCGGTGGTGTGCGATGACGTCAGTTTGAACGATTTGCGTGTTTCACTGCTGAGATATGCCAGACTGATGTAAGATGTGTGACACATGAGCCTCGCCGGAGAAGAGCTCGCTGGCTGCTTCCGTGGGAAAAGTCCTCATCTCCATGGTGATGGGCTGCACATCCCAGACACTGTCTGGGGGTGGGAGGGCAGCTGGAGACATCAGGGATGCAAACCCCTTTGGGAGCAGTGGCTGTGACGGAGAACGCAATGTTCCTTTTTCCTGTCCTTACAACTCAGTGTCTTGGGAGAGCAGGGAAGTGAAGGAAGGACTCTCTGCCAAGGAATTACAGTTGCACTATTAACACTCTCCTCCTGGGGCTCTGAGCACACTGGTTGACAGTGGGTGGCTTTGCTGTTAGGAGCAAAGAAGAATTTCCTGTTAGGAAATTGAGAGGACCGACTTCATCTAGGCAAAAAGGATAAATGGCTACTTATATCCTAAAACCACCAGGCCCAGTTGAAATTACCTCAGATCCTATTCTAGAATGCCTTGGCAGCCACAATAATAGTTGTGATTTATTGCATACCTACTACATGCTCGGCACTCTGTGGAGACCTGTACCCTTTTACTACCAGGCCTTTCAACAGCCCTCCAGGTGATTCCCATGTCACAAGTGGGACATTTGCGGTTCAGAGAGGTTAAGTGTCTTATCCAAGTTCACACAACTCACAGGTCTGTCTAAGCCTAAACCTGGGTTCTTTTTATGATGCCAGCTGTTTCTTTTTGCCATGAGTCTCTACTCCAGCCTACAGAGCCTTTGAAAGTTAGAGCTAATAGGTGATTGTAATAAGTCATCCTTATATGCTTAGTAGAGGCCAGGCTAGATTCTAAGTTTTTTTAATAGTCATGAAAAATTCTGTAAGTCCTTATCCTGAAATGTAGACAGAGAAGCTTGGCACAGAGACATGAGACTACCAGCTAGTCACTGTGGGCCTTTGGACCCAGGCAGATGGGCTCTGGGACTCATTCCTGTCAGTGCCCTGCCACCCAGACCTATAGTATTTTCTGAAGTCCCACAGGAGATTCTGATACAGGGTCCCTACTTGGACCCCTGTCTGGAGAGCACTGTGTGGCCGAAAGTTCCCGTCCTTCCTGTTGACTCTCCTAGCAGGCCCATCTCTTGTCTGTTCACTGGATTTCCTGTACACCAGCCTTGGTGAGCCCCAGTTATTTTTACAAGAGATGTCCAGGAAGGTTTGGGAGAGAGGACCTCAATACACAGCCCCCCAAGTAACAGACAGAAAGGCTTCCTTTTACTCTATGTCTACTCGAGACTGGTGTGGCAGCTGTGTGGTGTCACGGACACCCAAAGCACCTACGGTATTGGCTTTTGACTCCACTCTCATGCCTCCATCTTCACAAGCCCATCATGGTACAAGGCGCTGCTAGAAATTCCATGTCCTGAGTGTGGCCTGTCCAGACCCGTCTCTTTACCTTTGTACACTTTCTTTCCACCCCCTGGATCTCTGCCCGCATGTTGCCATCCTCACTGTACTTAGACCTGGTCATGCCCCAGAGCACACCGTGTGACTCTGTCTACTTGTCCATCTGTGCCCCTGGTTTTACCATGTGAGATGTTGGGCTCCTGGAATGTGGAAGCCACATACACTCTTCTGGGAATCCGCTCCCTAGCACAAGTCCTGGTGTGGAGACGTACTCAGCAAATACAGAAGGAGGCAAGGGGGAGTGAATGTGGCGAATCTGGACCACCATTCCCCATCGCTGCACTTCCACACGGGAGAGGTGCAGTGACACACGAGGTCTGGGGCCTTGAATTGCCACTGGATTCCCCATCTGCACCAATGGACAATGTCGGGGGAGGGGAGGTTGCTTTGTTTTATTGGTTATTTATGCTACAGATTATTTAGTGGTCTTGCAAAGTTTGCTTTCTTTAAATAAATGTCTTTGGGGGCAAATATTTTAATATTTATTTTAATATTTAATTATAATGAACATGAGTGGACCCACCACCCAACTTTAGAAATAAAATATTCTGAATGTGCAAGTAGAAACCCAACCCGGGTTACAACCCCTCTGCAGGAGTCCCCGCTGTTCTAAGGAAGGAGCTCATCACGCATCTACATTTGCTACACAGGGACCAGATGAGCAGGGAGTGAGTCAGCTGAGTCACGCCAGCACAGGGTCTGAGCCCATCATCCTTAAACACTTCGATATTTTGTTCACCATAAATCTTGATTGTAGAGATCTTTGGCACCCCATTAAGTTTGCTTTTGTAACAGCTTTATTGAGATAGAATTCACACACCCCATTTCAAGTGTGCAATTCAATATTTTTCCAAATTATATTCATAGAGTTGTATAATCGTAACCAAAATCAAATTTAGAACATTTCTATCACCCTGAAAAGAAACTCCATGCCCTTTGGGTATCACCCCCTCATGCCTCTAACTAGTAGCCGTGAAGGGCAACCACAAATTGACTTTCCAGTCTGTATATTACAGACATTCCCATACCTGTCATCTAAGAATTTATCCTTTTGTATCTGGCTTCTTGTACTTACTGTAATGTTTTCAAGGTTCATCCTTATTGCCAAATAAAAATACATCATATGGACATGCCACTTTTTCTTTATCCATCAGCTGATGGACACTGGGGTCGTGTCCACTTCTGGGATATTATGACCGATGCTCTATGAGCGTTCATGCACAAGGGACCCCTTAAGTTTTGTGCCCATGGTGAGTGCCTCACTGACTGCATGCTGGTCCCAGCCTTGTCACTGCACAGGAAAAATTGTCATGTGTAGCCTAGATGCAAAGAAGTAGAACAGCCTAATTCCCATGCAGGGTGTTGACATCAGCCTCCAGGGCTGTGCAGGTGAAGGCTGGAAATGGAGCCGCACAGCTGGGGCAGCAAGGTCTGAGCCCTTCCCACAGGACGGCTCTGCTGGTGCTCTTCCTTGTTCTCATGTCACAGCTGTGCCTGCCAGCTTGGTCCCTGCTGTACTTGCCACCCACGCATCCTGCCACGCGCCTCTTTCCTGTGGCAAACAGAGGGAAAACTGCATATTGCCTTTCTCTTCCAAGCTTCCATTTGGGAAGCCCTGCAGGGCGGAGGATGCTGAAGTGGACTAGTAAGGGAACAAAAGTATGCCTGGGGGAGCTTGGGGTGCACTGGCGCAGTGAGAATGGGACAACCGGGTGGGATTCTGCAGGGCCATTTAGCAGAACGGAGCCCTGCTGGGCGAGGGAGGCAGCCTTGACTGGGGCAGAGAAGCAGGTGCACATGGAGGCAGCTGCACCCAGGGGCATGGCAGTAAAAAGGAGGAGGCAACTGGTCTTCGGGAGAAAACCGATGCATCAAAAGGGCTTCGAGATACCCACCCACTCCCCTACTTTTCTTAACTCAGTCCAGACACAGAGCTGCCTGCATATTCTGAGGCCTTTGTCTCCTTATCCTAGACTTATTTTAAGACTGTTGGGAATGGTGAGTTGGTAGGAGGTTTCTTTGTGAAGTGATAAAATGTTCTGAAAATAGATAGTGGCAATGGTTGCTCAGATTTATGAACCACTGTATTTTACACTTTAAAAGCCTGAATTTTATGTTGCATGCAATACATCTCAATAATAAAAGAATGAATGAATAAAAATACGGATATGTGATTGGATGGATGGGTGGAATGTTGGATGAAATGAGAAGTGGATGGACAGATAGAGGGAGGGAGACAGGGCTGGGTGGGGCAAAGCAAAAATGGACAAATGGAAATGGTCGCACTTCCAAGCAGTAACATTTAATTTCATCTACTGTCTTAGGAAGGATGGGAGTAGGTTAGAGAGTACTCCATGGTGAAAAGCAAGAAAATACTATGTGGATTGCAGTCTCCCAGCTCATGCTTACTCCCAATGCCTTCATGCTCTACCAGAAATCCACTCCATTTCCCTCTTATCCAGTTTAATTATAATGTTTTCTATAGCACTCACCACAATCTGACGCACTATGTATTTATTGGGTTCTTTGGTGGTTGTTTTAATTGTGCCATCACCGGAACGTAAGCTCCTCAAGAGGAAGGATGCTTTTATCCTTACACTTTCCATGTTTGTATTCTCAGCTCATGGAATGATACTTGACGCACAGTGCCTGGTTAGTAAGGAATTGCTGTGTGAATGAGTCAATGTCCTTATTCCTTGTGGGAGGGGATGACACAGCCCTTCTAGCCCCATCGTTTAGACTGAAGAGAAGACGCAGAAGACAGTCATGAATTTGTGTGGCCTCCCCGTTATATTTGAAAACCACCTATGTAATTGGGGTAGAAAACTGGGATCCAGGTCACAATGAGGCTAGTTGATCCTGGTTGTGCATTTCTTTAATATCCACAGCTAGGAATTTGATGGGGATTATATTGACTCTATAGATCTATTTGGGGAGTGATTTTTATATTAGCATTATTATGTCTTCTAGTATATGAACACAAAATGTCTTAACATTTATTTAAACCTTTAAAATTAATCTCAATGATGTTTTGTGATTTTCAGCCTATAAGCCTATACTTCTCTCCTTAAATTTATTCCTAAGTGTTTTTTTGATGCTACCATACATGTAATTGCATTATTAATTTAATTCTCAGGATGTTTCTTACTAGTGTTTGGAAATACAGTTGATTTTTGAATATTGACCGTGCATCTTGTAACTTTGCTGAACCTGTTTATTAGTTCTAATAACTTTTTAGAGGCTTCCCTGGGAATATCTGTGCACAAGAGTGTGCCAGTTGCGAATAGAGATCGTTTAAGTCTTTGTCTAATTCAGATGCTTTTTATTTCTTTTTCTTCCTAAGTGTCCTGGGGAGACTCTTACAAAGTTGAATAGAAGTGAGGAGAAGAGGCATTCTTGTCTTGTTTGCTCCTGATTTTGCAAGGGGAAGCATTTAGTCTTTAATCTTTACCTGTGACCTTAGCTGTAGGTTTTTAGAAGGTACCTTTTATCAGGTTGAGGAACTTCCCTTTTAGTTTTCTGCTTTATTAAGTATTTTTCTCATGAAAGGTGGCAATTTTTGTCAGTTCTTTTTTTGTCTATTAAGATAATCACGTGTAGGGTTTTTTGTCTTTTATTCTATTACTATTCTGTAGTCCATTGACTGGTGCCATATGTTGAATCCGACTGCACGGCTGGGATAGATTTCACTTGGTCATGATGTACAATCCTTTCCATTTGTTGCTAAATTCAGTTTGCTAGTATTTTGTTGAGATATTTTGCATCTATATTCATAATGGATGTTAATTTACAGTTTCATTTTTATCTGGTTTTGTTATCAGAGTAGTGCTGGCCTCATGAGTTGGGAATTTTTTTCTCCTTTTTTATATGGTAAAAGAGTGAAGTATTGTTGCTGAATCTCCTTTTAATGTCTGGTAGAAAATCACCAGAGAAGGCATTGGGTAATAATCTTTTTATGGGGAGAGGATATTTTATTGTTACTCATTCAATCTCTTTATTTGTTAAAGTCTATTCAGATTTTTAAATTTTTTAAAATCTGTTTTGGTAGTTTGTGTCTTTCTAGGAAAGTGTTCATCTCATTCGGCTATCTAATTTTTCTGGTATACAACTATTCATAGCATTTTCTTATAACCCTCTTTATTTCTTTAAGATCAGTAATGATGCTCTCTGTTTTATTCCAAACCTTTCTAAATTTCAGAATATTGTAGGGGTATGCACGTTTCGGTTATGTAGTTTGCTTTTGCACATGTCAAATCAAAGTTAATAAGCGTGTCCTTCACCCAGAACGCGTGGACTGTACCTGTTAAGTGTGAATTACCCATCTGCTCCCCCTCCCGCTGACTTACTTCAATTTCCATTGAGTTTTACCTTCATATGTGCAATTAAGGGTTGATCAACTGGCTTCCATGTAGTATTGACACGTGTGGTGCTTGTTTTTTCATTCTTGTCAAACTTCACTTAGAAGAAAGGTCTCCAGGTCCATCCAGATTGTTACAAAAGACACTCAATTGCCGTTATTTCATGCCAGAGCACTACTCCATAGTAAGCATATAACAGATTTTGTTAATCCACTCCTGTCTTAATGGGCACTTGGGTTGTTCCACGTCTTTGCCAGTATGAATTGTGCTTCTATAAACATTCAAGTTCCATATTTTACTATCTTGAATCGTGTCTCTTTTTCTCTTTGTCACTTTAGCTAAAGGTCTGCTGATTTTGTTAATCTTTTCAAAGAACCAATTTGTGATTTTATTGACTTTCTCTGTTTTTTTTTCTGTTTTCTATTTTATTCTTTTCTGCTCTAGTCATTGTTATTCTGTTCTGCCTAATTTGGACTTTATTTTCTGTGCTTTTGTTCAGTTTCATAAGGGAAGTTTAGGCTATTTATTTGAGAGCGTTCTTCTTTTTTAATATAGACGTTTATAATTACACATTTTTCTCTAAGTACCAATTCTGTTGTATCTCATAAGTTTCAGTATGTTGTATTTTTATTCTTGTTCATTTCCAAGTATTTTCTAATCTCTCCTGATTCCATCTTTAAATCCTCGATTATTTAAAAATGTATTATTTTATTCTCATATATTTATGAATTTCCCCATTTTCAATTACTTATTTTTTACATTGTGATTGGGGAATGTATTTTTGTATTACTCAAATCCTTTTAGCTTTCTAAAACTTGTTTTATGGGCCAGTATATCATTATATCCTGGGAAAGATTTTATGGGTACTTGAGAACACTGTCCATTTTGCTGTTATGGGGTGGACAGTGCTTTGTTTTGTTTTAAGACAGAGTCTAACTATGTCACCTTGGGATTGAGTTCCATGGTGGCATCACAGCTGACAGCAACCTCAAACTGTTGGGCTCAAGTGATCCTCATGCCTCAGCCTCCCAAGTAGTTTGGACTATAGGCACCCCCACAAAGCCCAGCTAAATTTTCTATTTTTAGTAGAGATGAGGTCCCACTCTTGCTCAGGCTGGTCTCAAACTCCTGAGCTCAAGCAATCCACCCACCTCAGCCTCCCAGAGTGCTAGGATTGCAAGCATGAGCCACCATGCCTGGCCAGGCTTAGAGTTCGTAGCTGTCTGTTAGGTCTAGTTGATTTATACTGTCACATAAGTCTTCTGAATCATTGCTGATCTCCTGCTTAGTAGTTCTATCCATTATTGAATATGGAGTATTGAAATTTCCAGTGACTTTTGTTGAATTGTGCATTTTTCCCTTCCATTCTATCCTTTTTGCCTCATATATTTTGGGGTTCTGCTACTACTTGCAAACATGTCTATAATGATCATATCTTTTTGATGGAGCAACTCTTTTATCATTATAAAATTCTCTCTTTTTTATGTAGTAAAAATTTTTGTCATAAAGTCTATTGTTTGACAATGGTATAGCAACCCCATCTCTCTGTTGGGTACTGTCTGGATGGTTTGGACTCTTCTATAGTGTATATTTGTCTTTTAATATCTTTAAATCTAAAGTCTGTCTCTTACAGATAGCATATAGTTTAAACGTGGTTTTTCATCCATTTTGCCAAACTGCTTTTAATCAAAAAAAAATTTTAATCAGAAATATTTAATCTACTAATATTTAATTAATGTGATAACTGATGTTGTTAAGATTTAAATCTCCCGTTTTGCCATTTTTTTCTATATGTATAATTTCTTCTGTCATCCTCTATTCCTCCATTACTGTTTCTGTAGTAAATAGATACTTTCTAGTGTACTGCTTTATTCTCTTATCATTTCTTCAACTATTATTTTTGAGTTATGGTCTAGAGATTAAAATTTTTTTTTAATTTATAATCCGATTCAGATTAATACCAGTTTAATTTTAATAGTTCATAAAAAGCTTTTCTTCTATATAGCTCCCTTCTCAGTCCCCTCCTTTGTGCTACTATTGTTATACAAATTATATCTTTACACATTGCTCATGAATACAGATTTATAATTATTACTGTAAGTAGCTGTCTTTGCAATTAGATAGAAAAAGCTACACACAGAAATACATTTATAATGTATTTTATCATCAACTTATGTATCTGCCTTGACTGTTGTCATTATTTCTTTATGTGGATTTGAGTGACTGTCTAATGACTTTTCCTTTCAGTCTGAAACACCCATTTCAGTATTTCTTGAAAGGCAGAGCAGGTCTACAAATAACAAAATCTCTGTGTGCATCATTTTTAGCAGTATTTTTTCTGAATAGAGAATTCTTAGTTGACAGTACATAAAAGTTTTTTTTTAACACTTTTAATGTGTCATCCCACTCTCTTCTGGCTTCTTTGGTTCCTAATAAGAAGTTAGCTGTTAATAGTATCCAGAATGACTTGTATATGATAAGTTGCTTTTCCTTGTACTTTCAAAATTCTATTTTTGTCTTTGGTGAAACTCTCACTATGAGAGTTTTTCTACTTGGCTTTCATTGAGTTTCTTAGATGTGTAAATTAGTATTTTTTATCAAATTTGGGAATTTTTATTGATAATTCTTTTTTTTTAGACAGTCTCACTTTCTTGTCCTCAGTAGAGTGCTGTGGCGTCACAGCTCAGCAACCTTTAGCTCTTGGGCTTAGGCAATTTCTCTTGCCTCAGCCTCCTGAGTAGGTGGGACTATAGGTGCCCACCACAATGCCAGCTATTTTTTACCACAGTTTATCTGGAGCCAGGTTCAAAACTGCCACCTTCAGTATATGGGGCCAGCGCCCTACCCACTGAGCCATAGGCACCACTCTAGTGATAATTTTTCAAATAATTTCTTGACCCTTTTTCTTACCCCTCTACTTCTGGAATTCCCATATGCATATGTTGGTACATTGCATGATGTCGCACAAGTCTCTGAAGCTCTGTTCATTTTTATTTATTTTTATTTGTGTGTGTGTTTCTTAGATTATATAATCTCAATTGGTTTATCTTCAAGGTGGCTTATCTCTTCTCTTCTAGCTATAACATGAATCAGGTTCATCTCCAGAATTTTTCATTTCATTTAATGTCTTTTTCTATTTTGTTATTTTTTTACATATAAATTTTGTTTTTATTGTTGTAATCTATTTGGTGAGACATTGTTTTCACATTTCCTTTAGCTCACTCTACATGGTTTTCTTCGGTTTTTGAACCATATTTAAAGTAACATACTTAAAGTCTTTGTCTAGTAAGTCTTACATTTGGGATTCCTCACAGGCAAGTTTCTGTTGATTGGCTTTTTATGTTTGTTTGTTTTTCGTTGTGCATGAGTAAAACATTTTTGTTCTTTGCATGGCCTTTTTTTGCAACTGAACTTTTTTTTCTTGAGACAGAGTCTCACTATGTTGCCTTCAGTAGAGTGCTGTGGCATCACAGCTCACAGCAACCTCAAACTTTTGGGCTTAAGTGATTCTTTTGTCTTTGCCTTCCAAGTAGCTGGGACTACAGGTGCCCACCATAATGCCCAACTGCTGTTGTTGTTGTTGTAGTTGTCATTGTTGTTTAGCAGGTCCAGGCTGGGTTTGAACCTGCCAACCCCAGTGTATGTGGCCAGCACCCTAACACAAAGCTACCGTGCCAAGCCAGAAACTGAACATTTCAGATAATAAAATGTAGCAACTCTATTAGATTCCCCCCAAGGACTTAGTATTATTATTTCTATTTGTTTAGTTAGCTTAGTGATCAGCTAATGACTGGACTGAAAAGTTTTTAATTTTCTTAGATGAATAAGTTTTTCCCACTTTACTAAGGATCTCTGTGTGTATGCTAGGACATACTTTCAATGCTCAGGTAGCTAGTTTGTAACTCCACCTTTGTCTTCATGTCTTGCTTGCACAGAGCCTTAAAATCTTCAAGAGCTGAAAGACCATAATCTCAGGTCTTTCTCTGGCATGCAGTTATCACTGGATGTGTATCCAGCCCTATCCATGTGCTTGGTTTACTAGATTCCCAGAAATATGTAGGAAAATCCCTGTACCAAATTTTTTGTTTTAAGTTTTTTTGTTTGTTTGTTTTGGTTAATTTGTTATATTTCCAACTCTTGTTTGTGGCTCAGAGAGCTACAATGTTTAACAATTGACACTACTTTTTTCATAGAAATTTCTCTAGAGAAAAGCCTGATATCACTGGATAAGTTCTGAGCTAGGCCAAATATAGATAAATCCTGCCAGTGGAATTTTCCAGGGAACCAGCAGACTGACCAGCCAATGATAGCTATCTGGGCCTTGGGCCTTGGAAGAACTTTAGGTCCATTTTGTCCTCTCCAGATGCTGCTTGGTTGCTGGTTTCCACTGTGATTTGTGGGGCTACTGATTTTTCAAGCTATTATGGAGATAGAGGGGTAGGGAGAATGAGACTAAAAGAAATTAATTGAAACAAAGTTGATTGTTCTAACCAGTTCAGGCAATTTTTTTTTTTTTTTTTGTATAACACTTTCAAAATTTTGGATAAAACTAAGTGCATTGGGCTAAGCACATACCTGAGCTTAACCAAATTTCAGTTAATTTTCAGGGGTCCAGAAAAGTTTATTTTGATATTTGTTGTTATTATGGAAGAGAGGACTTTGGAAGGTTCTTACTTTGCCATTCCTGAAAAATCTTCTTCATTCATTAATTCTTAAAACCTTTATTTTCAGGCTTCAGGGATGCAAAGAGGAATAACATACACTCCTTGACCTCAGCGAGCTCATAATCTCAAGCAGACAGACACCTGTCATTAAAATATGATATGACAAAGGCAGTAATATACCAAACAGTTCTGTGTTTATGGTAGCATCCTCAGGAAATAGGTTGATATACCTAACTTTATGCATTGTCTGTATTTTTGAATTGTATGTACAAGTGGTATTTTTTAATTAATTTGTTCTTTAAAGTCCCTACAATCTCTGTTACTTACTCACCTGTCACTCATTTGCATAAAGTGCAGTGCGTCTACTCCCCATCACTAGGCTGTGGGGAAGACACTTACCCTCCTGCTAATTTCTTGCACCTTTCTCCCTTTCCTAGAGCAGCACTCCTCCCACTTCTGGGGACACATGAACCTTTTAAAGTATGGACTCCAATTGAGTTTGTCCAGTGTGAGTCCTAATAGTCTGCATTTTAATAAGTTTCCAGGTGATGCTGATCCACAGACCACAATTTAGTAACATATTCATAAAGATGTATGAGATCTGGGCTCCCAAAACACACTCCTTACATCTTCTCAATGGAAAATAGCTCCTGTCTACTTTTTCCACCCAGGCTATTTATGCACTTGAACTTTAGAATGTGGGCCACAGAGGAAGCCTGTGGGACTTTTTCCAGAGGCCTTCATGGTACAGAGAAGCTTATTTTCTACAGTAATTTTTTTCTGAGGTTTTGCCCAGAAGCCAGGAATATATGGAGAAAATTTCCAGGTCATTGCAAAATCGATCCTTGTTGGATTCTCTGAGTGTTCTGTGCTGTTAGTATGGGTGGAAGGGGAAGCCACAAGAAAACTGAATGGTTAGAAACATGCATTGTATCTCGTAGATGTTTTATCTAAGCCCACTGAGAAGAGTTGGAGGGAAGAGAAGTGTGAGAAGTGTGTAAAGCAGAAGAGGCGGCAGAGGGAGAATTCAAACACACTGCTCAGCGCCACTGTGTTCCAGGAGCTATGACACAGCAGACTGTTTCCAGAGTCCATGCCCTCAGTGCCAATCCTGGAGCTCACACGTGTGACTTTGGGGCTATTTCCTTTGTGCCTCAGTTTCTTCTTTTGTAAGGTGGAGAGAATGTCAGTATCTATAGACCAGTACTTGGCACACAGTAGACAGTTATGGTAGTTCCTGTTTTTATCACTAGGCACTCTGCCAGGTGCTGACCGTACATTATCTCACTTAATTTCCTAAGTATGGGAAGGAGCCGTTATTACTCTATAGAGTAGTCTCACCAAACCCCAACTGTCAACAGCTGGCAGCTGGACTCAGAGCCAGGAGTAGAGCTGACATCTATATTCTGAATCTTGCTTTTTTTTTTTTTTTTTGCTTTGTGAAAATGAACCCCAAATTCTACTGGAAAGCAAACTTCTGGAGAGTAGTTGGGCTTTCATTCCTTTGCACATAGGACACCTCCCTAAATGTGTGATTATGCTTGAAAGAATATGTGAGTGAATTCTGAAAAGGGAGTAGAAGTACCTGTGTGCTTGTAAAATCCCTCCCTGAAGAAACCAAATGGAGCTTTCCAGAGATGGGTAAATGTTCTACCAAGGAGGGCCACAATAAATTAGCTGCCTCTTAAGAACCAGTGATGAAGGGAAGATGAGAGGACAGACAGTGTCATTCTCTGCGTGTCTATGAGCCATGATTAAAGGAGGACCATTAGGATGCTTCAGGTCAGAGCATACTTAAGAGCATCCCCAAAGACCTTGAGACAGAAGAAGCAGATGACGCCCACTGGGATCATACACAGTGCTCACCCCATCAGGAGAAAAATGGGAATGAACTCATGCTGGGACTCACCCCAATGCAAAGATTCTATAGCACTTTCTAAGAACTATCCAGAAAATAAGAAAGAACCAATAGACTTCTGAATAGAAGAATGATTTCATCTGTCCCCCACACTTTTATTAGCTACAGAGATGATAACTCTTCAGATTGCAGTGGGGTATGTAAAGACCTAGATGCAATAACCTTGTAAGGACAAAGTTCTTCAAGAGGCCTGGCCCATCTGCTTGGTTATGCTAGAATCTTCACTGGTCCATGGGGTTCAGATCTCTCTCTCTCTTACT
>CAUYQV010070676.1:0-24292 GCA_963574575.1 Galagoides demidoff
ACACACCTTTATTATGAAACTAATTTGTACCTTTTATATGAACGCTATAACCAAATAGCCTAAGAATGTGGGGAGGGGGGAGGGAGAAAGGAGGGGGGAATGGGTGGAGGGAGGGAGATTGGAGGGACCATTTTTGAGGTATTTCTTACAGGGGTACAAGTGAAACTCTCTAAAAGTAGAATCAGAATGTTTTAAAACTATAACTGAGAAAATGTCATGAAGGCTGTGTTGATCAGTTTGATGGAAGTATTTCGGATTGCATGCGAAAACCCCACATGTACCCCAGAAGTGCATTAATGTACATAGTTACCATTCAATAAAATTAAAAAAAAAAAAAGAAATTCAGATATTAGACAGCTTCAGAACCCCAGTACGACTCAACCTGAACAAGACATCCCCCAGGCACATCATAATTAACTTCACTAAAGTTAATATGAAAGAAAATTCTAAAAGCAGCCAGACATAAGAAAAACATAACCTACAAGGGGAAGAATATTAGAATGACTGCAGATCTCTCTACTGAAACCTTTCAGGCTAGAATAAGGTGGTCATCAACTTTTAATCTCCTAAAACAAAACAACTTTCAACCCAGGATCCTGTATCCAGCTAAACTGAGTGTCATCTATGATGGAGAAATTAAATACTTTAATGGCATCCATGCATTGAAGAAATTTGCCATAACTAAACCAGCTCTCCAGGATATTCTCAGACCTATCCTCCATAATGACCAATCCTCCACCACAAAAGTAAACTCACTCAGAAACTTTTGATCAAATTCCAACTTCCACAGTGGCGAAAGGATTTAAAATATCCACTAGAATTTCAAGCAACTTGATACCCAAAATTTTACCAGGCTTACCAATAATTTCAATCAATGTGAATGGCTTAAATTGTCCTTTAAAGAGGCACAGATTGGCTGACTGAATACAGAAACTCAGATCAGACATCTGCTGTATACAAGAATCTCATTTTACCTTAAAAGATAATAGGGATGGTCATCTATATTCCAGGCAAATGGAAAGCAGAAAAAAGCATGTGTTGCAATTTTATTCACAGATACAATAGGTTTTAAACCAACACAAGTAAGCAAGGCTAACGATGGCCACTTTATATTTGTTAAGGGTAACACTCAATATGATGAGATCTCAATTATCAATATCTATGCACCCAACCAGAATATACCTCAATTTATAAGAGATACTCTAACAGGCATGAGCAACTTGATCTCTCCCAGCTCCATCATAGTTGGAGATTTTAACACTCCTTTAGCAATGTTGGATAGATCCTCCAAAAAGAAGTTTAGCAAAGAAATTTTAGATTTAAATTTAACTATTCAACTTTTGGATTCAACAAACATCTACAGAACATCTCATCCTAACAAAACTGAATACACATTTTTCTCATCAGTCCATGGAACATATGCCAAAATTGACCACATCTTAGGTCCTAAGTCTAACCTCCGCAAATTTGAAAGAATAGAAATTATTCCATGCATCTTATTGGACCATGATGGAATAAAAGTTGAACTCAGTAATAACAGGAATCTGCAGACTCATACAAAACGTGGAAGCTAAATAACCTTATGCTAAATGATAGATGGGTCAGAGATGAGATCAAGAAGGAAATTACCAAAGTTTTAGGACAAAATGATAATAAAGATATGAGTTATCAGAACCTCTGGGATACTGCAAAGGCAGTCCTGAGAGGCAAATTTATAGCATTGCAAGCCTTCCTCAAGAGAATGGAAAGAGAGGAAGTTAACAACTTAATGGGCAGGCACCTGTAGTCCCAGCTACTCAGGAGGCTGAGGCAGGAGGATCCCTTGAGCCCAGGAGTTTAAGGTTGCTGTGAGCTATGATACCACGGCACTCTAGCCAGGGTGACAGAGTGAGACTCTGACTCAATAAATAAATATATAAATAAATAAAAGTGGAGCAAACTAAAAAGCAATGACTTTCCTTGGACCTAGCACACAGCTGAGTTTGCCAGACAAACTTTCAGCCCCAAATCTGGAGAAAGACCACTTGAGGAGACTTATAGTGGAGACCTGTTTGCCTAGAGCAGAGGTCGCTGGGGCCAAATAGGAGAAACAGTAAAAGCAAGAAACTCCTGGGACCTCAGTTTTCAGACAGGCCCAGGCTGCTGTGGGTTTTACCTCCAGGAGCCCGGGATAACAGTTTCTCACAGTGAAGATCCAAGAAAGATTTTCTTGCACTGTGAGAGCAAAAGTAATTATTTTGAAATACTATGCACCGGAGGAGTAGTCTCATAACTATTCTCCAGGGAAAAGGACTTTCCCGAACTTTCATTTTACACGAGGAAAGGCATTATTTTTATTACAGGCTTTCTGCATTTGCTGTATCACCTGAGGGGGCAATGAAGCTGTGACAACAGGGAGGGACTTGTGAGGATCACAGCCAAGATAATTCAGGTCCACTGAAAGCTGGTGTTAAATCCTAAGATCATAGAACACTTTCTCTCCCATACCACCACACCCATTCATGATTATAAAAATCAATCAATCAATCTCTTCATAAACTAGGAAGGGAGAAGAACTTCCTCAACTAGACAAAGAACAGTCACATAAACCCCACAGCCAGCGTCACACATAATGATGAGGTATTGGCTACGGCAATGATGTCCTCTCTCACTCTTTCACTATAAGGTCTAGCTAATTCAATCAAACAAGAAAAGGAAGTAAAAAATACAAAGGTTGGCAAGGAAGAAAAAAATTCTTATTTTTCCCAGGTGACGGGATTATCTATGCAGAAAAGTCCAAACAATTAACAAGAATACTCCTGGAACTAATAGGCAAGTGTAGCAAGGTCACAGGAAAAAATGTTAATGCACCAAACTCAATAGCTTTACTCTGTTTCACCAATAAACAATTAGAATTTGAAATAAGAAAACTACATTTATAAAGCAAATAAAAACTTTAATGAGTAAGTACAAATCTAACAAAATATGCAGACCTTATATGTATAAATCTATAAAAATTCTGATAAAAAATAAATACGTAAATACATGGAAAGATATTTTGTGTTCATAGGTTTGCGTACTCAATACCATTATAAGGATGCCCGTTTCCCAACTTTATCTAGAGACAGAAGGCAACCCAAATTATAATTTCTGCATGGTATTTTGTGGATATTTAAGAATTTATAAAGGCAAAAGATCTAGAATAACTGATGCAATGTTAATGACAAATAGCAAAATTGGAGGACTCCCACTACCCTGATTTCAATACTTACTATGAAGTTATAGCAATCAACATCGTGTGGCATTGGTAATAGAACAGACACACCTATCAGTGGTACAGTGTAGGGACCCACCTAAATATAATCAACTAATGTTCCACAAAGGAGCAAAGGCAAGTCAATGGAGAAAGGACAGTCTTTTCGACAAAAAGGACTGGAGTTACTGGATACCCATAGGCAAAAAAGATTAAAAATTTTAAAAGGTCTAGAGAAAGACCTTACACTTTTCCAAAAAATAGGCTCAAAATGGATCCAATAGACCTAAATGAAATGTAAAATGCAACACTATGACACCAGGTAACCTGTAGAGGAAAATTTAGGACAGAAATCTACATGACCTTGGGATTAGTGATAAGTTTTAGATACCACAACAAAAGCAAGATCCAAGAAAAAAGGAAGTTGGACTTGATTAAAATCAAAATTTTCAGCTGTGCAAAAGACACGGCTAAAAGAATGCAGACACAGCCATAGCCTGGGAGTAAATATTTGCAAAATATATATCTAACAAGGCCTTGTATCCAGAATATACAAAGAACTCTTAAAACTCAACAGTAAGAACACAAACAACCCAATTAAAAAATGGGCAAAAGTCCTAAGCAGACACATTACCAAAGAAGAGACACAGATGGCAGATAAACATATGAAAAGATGTTCATCACCATTTTTTGTTAGGGAATTGCAAATTAAAACAATAACAAGATAACACCAGTACCTACTGGAAGGGCTAAAACACAAACAAACAAAAAAAACCCAAAATGGACAATACCAATTGTTGGGTTGGGTGTAGAGCAACGATAACTCTAATTCGTGACCCACTGAAATATGGTATTGTGCATTTACTTTGGAGGACAGTTTGATGATTTCTTACAAAGCTAAACATAGTCCTACCAGAAGACCCAGCAATCATGCTCAAAAATATTTGCCCAACTGATTTGAAAACTTATGCCCACAGTAAAACCTGTACTTGGATGTTTATAGCAGCTTTAGTCATAATCACCAAAAACTGGAAGCAACCAAGATGTGCTTCAGTAAATGAATAGCTAAGCAAGCTGTGGTGCATTTATACAATTGAATATTATTCAGCAATAAAAATAAATGAGCTATCAAACCATGAAAAGACATGAATATATCTTAAATGCACACTGTTATGAGAATGAAGCCAGTCTGAAAATGCTATATGCTGTATGAGTTTAATTATATGACATTCTGGAAAAAAACAAACCAATTAAAATGGGCAAAAGACAATAAAAATGAAAAAGTGATCACGGTTCTAGGGAGTTGGTGGAAGGGGAAGAAAGTTTGAGTAGATAAAACAAGTTTTTAGAGTCATGAAATTCTTCTATGATACTGTAATGGTTAATGCATGACACGTCTGTCAAACCTATAGGACTTTACAGCAGTTAATGAATGCAAATTAAATAAGCATCAGTTAGGAGGTCAGAAGAATCCCAGGATGGAATGCACAATGTGACCAAAAAATTGTATTACAAATGTATGAAACAACCTCGGTATAGAGGATGGGGGAAAATCGCTGACCTGGGTAACTTTGGAAATGAGTGGATTCTGTAAAACCAAAGGCAAAGAAAACTGCTCACAAGAATTGTATTACTGGATAAAACTGACTCATGTAAATATGGATTAACAATTTTGAGACTTCTAATTGGGTGCTATTGTTGAACAATTAAATGAGTGGATCATGCATAGTGGGGCTGGGTGTTTCACCCTTTGGAAAGTTACAGACAGATCAGCAGAGAGAGGAGACTGGAGGGATGTGTGTGGTAACAGATGAGAGTTGGAGGCATCAGTAGGCATTCTTATTCAGCTTAACATAGGTACAGACGGTAACATAGAAATATGTATAGATGTGTGTCTCTATTTCTGTAATGTATGTCCATCTGCATGCATGCCCTTGCTCTGCCAGCTGAGGGCGACTCAAACCAAGAGCACACCAATAGCAAGAAGCACTCGCAGTGACCAGCCCTGGGTTTCTAATGCCCTTGTCCAAGAAAAGGAACAAGGTCAAGTTTGACAAATGACTGAATCTAGAACTAGGTTTGGAAATATCTGAGATGAGCCTCGACCATCTTGGAGTACCCAGAAATAAGAAATTGCTTAAAAAAATCCAAACAAACAGACAAGCACCACATTGAAGGGAAATGACTGAGAGACGCAGTAGCCAATGGAAAGGGCTCCAGGGGCCAAAGCCTGAACAATCTGGGCTGGAAAATAAAGTAGCCTTGGATTAAAGCCCCAAAATAAAAGATAAATGTCTGTGGTGCATACTGATATAAATTAAATAGTAAACAAGTGGCACAGAAGCAGTCCAAGTAATTTATGTAAGTGCTGGGTCTTCAAGGAGGAGGAATGTAATTCCTTTTCCTTAAATGTGAACTGTGCATAGTGACTTCCTTCCAAAGAGTAGAGCAGGGACAGAAGGAGAAGAAAGAGTGACAGTGCAGTGGAGAAACCATTATTGTCTCAGGCAAATGATCAAGGTCAGCATCAAAATGACAAGTCATGGGGGTCTCTTGAGATGACATAATAAAAATGGCAATTTATCTCATCACTCTTCCTCTGAAGAATGATCACCCTAGTTTAATCATGAGGGAAAAAAAAAAAAATCAGGCAAATCCCAGTAAAGGGGTGTTCTATAAAATACCTGGCCAATACTCCTCAGAACTCTCAAGGTCATCAAAAATAAAGAAGGAGTCTAAAGAGACATGAGGACTAAATGGTACCATTGATACTGCATGAAATTCTAGAATAGAAGAGGACATTAGGAAAAAACTAAAGAAAGTGAAATAAAGCATGGGATTTAGGTAAGTAAATCAAAATAAGGAAATGATTAATCTTACCAACAGAGATATAGTAAACAGGACTTTCCAGTCTTCATTCATACTAATCTCCTGTAACCTGCTCCTTCAGGAATATGAAATTTATTTATTCTTCAAGGGTCAAGCTGGAGACAAACCTTTTTCACCAATCCTGGTCCTACTACACCTATGACTCTAACCCCCAGTGTGTTATGCACCTATGACTCTAACCCCCTCTAAAGACCTGGGTGCCATGCCACTTAGCCACTATTTATATGTAATAACTTGTCCTTGCTATTCTTTTTGCGTCTTGCCACATCTATATGTGGTGTCTTGGCTCCTGAAATCATTTCAAAAAATGTGGCTATGTCTCCATAAACTTACTTTCATATGACAATCACTTTTTTTTTTTTTTCTGAGACTGAGTCTCATTCTTTCACCCTGGGTAGAAAGCAGTGGCATCACGGATCACAGCAACCTCATACTCTTGGGTTCAAGTTATCCCTTCCCAAATAGCTGGGACTACAGGCGCCCACCACAATGTCCGGCTATTTTGTTGTTGTAGTTGTCATTGTTGTTCAGCAGACCCGAGCTGGATTCAAACCCACCAGCTCTGTATGTGACTGGTGCTCTGGCTGCTAAGCTACAGGTACCAAGCCGGACAAATCATTTTTTTAATGTAATTCTAGGCTTGAAGTTGTGGAAATTAATTTTTTTATTAATTCACAAAAACTATAAATGATGTGCCCCCAAGATACCTTTTCATCCTCAAGAGTAGCCTATCACAAGGCACCAGTGCATGAACTATTGGTTTTGAGATTTACAGGACTGCAAAGATGAACTAATCTTTTCTTTCAGAGGACTTCACACCTCCCTAGTGACTGAATTATAACAGTTCAACTCTTCAGTCTCTTCTTTACAAGACAAGTTTTACCGATGGCTTCAGTCTTAACCTCTGATATAGTCCCACATTGACACTGCATCTTAAACAGATTTTGGGGAAGAATCAAGAGGGCAAGGATAGATTTCCAGGCTCTTCTGTGTCTGTGTATGTTGGAATGAACTTCCACTCAAACCACTTTCTCAATAAAGGCACTCCAAACCCTTTCTCCTTCATCTAGTAAGAGCTAAATACTTCTCCATCTTTTTATATTACTCTGAAGTATTGTATCACATTATTTTAAAGTGACTATTATATCAATAATATGTTGTTGTAATTGGGTTTATCTACCCATTTTTCCACCTAGACTGTGTGACACTCACTCAGTAACAAGGACTATAATGTCAACAATATACCCCTATAACTCACACAGTAGTTGGCACATAATACATCTCCAAATGAGGACTTAGTTATTGAATAGATTAACGAGTGACTGTGAATACACCATGTAGAGGAAAGAATCCATGTGAGCAGGTATGCAATATAATGGTCTAAAAATTCATAGAAAGCTGGCATTGTTGATATGTTCTTTACAATATTCCATAAAATGTCAGTTTTCCTAAAAAATGCTGTGTGGAAACACCCACTAACCTTGTCAGTGAATGGTCTGGAGCTTCAGAACACCTATTCCAGGGATGCCAGGCTGAAGTTGCAAACTCTCTTTATTACTTTATATCGTATATTCCTTATTCGTATTTTATGAGTACTTTATATTATGTAATTCACCAGTACTGGTTATTGTGGACTTTTCCTGTCCTCCCCACAAATCTTGAGCAAGACTCAATCTGAAGCACACATTACCTCTTTTGGTTCCAATCTCCCTTTGAAATTTGTATGTTTTATAAGCATTTGAACTGCCCGAGAAAATGGCCCCATCTCCTATAAGCTTCCAAGTACATTGAACAAGTAGCTGACAGACACATAAGCAGATAGTGACTTTCACATTGTGACTTTGTATTAGAGGGGGCTAAGGGTGGAAGTCCTTTCCCTTCACCCATGTAGCATGTAGTTGGAGGGCACAGCAGGCTAGTGCAGGCAGTACCGGGCTCTGACGTGATGGCACCAGTGCAACATGTTTATTGTACACAAGGGATCTATTGTACAGGGGGCCAGATGGGTAAGCTGGTTCTCCCCACTCAGATGGTTAAGCTGGTTCTCCCCACTCGGATGGGTAAGCTGGTTCTCCCCACTCACCTAACTAATTATTGGCAGAGAACTTGGATCCCTAAGATCCTCCCTTTCATTGGATTTTCTCAAGTGAAGGGTTCTTTTTTTTTTTTTTTTTTTGTAGTTTTTGGCTGGGGGCCAGTGCCCTACTCCTTTGAGCCACAGGCACCACCCACAAGGGTTCTTCAAAGTTCTCCAAAAGGGAGAAAAAAAATAAAAGAAAACAAACCCTTCCAAAGAGTCCTCAGGACTGAAATACAGAAAAATTCTGCCATCTAATTGTTGGGTTAACCTCTCCCTTCTCTTTCAAATCCTCCCATGAGATGTAAGAAAAAAATATTAAAATCTGTCATACCTTAAAGTAACTTAATTCTTAATTGTGGAAAAAGTGGAGCAGTATAGAAACACTGGGCATCTGGCAGGGAAATAGATAGTAAAAACTGAGACCATGAATTGGGAAGGAAAGAAACCCTGAGTGATACGCGGAGGCGGACAGAGGGCATCCACCTCACAACTTTGCCTCAGGTCAACCCAACCTGTTCACATAGAGTAATGAGTTTGCTGAAGTCTAAGGCTTCGGTTCCTCCATGGGAAGATCTCCCTGTGATTTACAAACTTCTGCCCTCATGTAGGTGGGCTTCATGAGAAATCACCTGTGACAGTTTGCGACTGATTAACACGGGGACTTCAGGACTCACCCTCTGAAGTTTCCAGTGTGGATTGTAACCTTCTCACTTGTGTTAGGTCAGAAACATCATCAGAAAAAAAGGATACTTCAGAAAAGTCTTATTAGATGGTCATGACCAGAAGAAATTCTAGCAAAAACACAAGCTTACTGATAAGAAAAAAAATGGATTAGCCTAACTGCTTGAAATTTCTACCTATTGATTGATTTAGAACACTTAGTAGACTGTGGATGAAAGCAGAAGAGAACCATTCCAGACAAATGAAAGGTCAAACTTAATAAGGGCAGTGCTTAGACTGGTGGCAGAGGGATGAGCACTTGTTGCTTAGAAAAGAATATTCAAGAAATGGTACAAGAAGCTCGGCGCCTGTGGCCCAAGCAGCTAAGGCGCCAGCCAAATACACCCGAGCTGGCAGGTTCAAATCCAGCTGGGCCTGCCAAACAATGATAGCTGCAACCAAAAAATAGCCGAGTGTTGTGGCAGGTGCCTGTTGTCCCAGCTACTTGGGAGGTGGAGGCAGGACAATCGCTTCAGCCCAGGAATTGGAAGTTGCTGTGAGCTGTGATGCCACAGTACTCTACCCAGGGCAATAGCTTGAGGCTCTGCCTCGAAAGAAAAAACAAAAAAGAAAAGAAAGAAAGAAAGAAATGGTACGAGGAAGGCCAAGACACTGCACCTAAGAAGAAAGCCATTTTTTTCCCCAACTTTACATAAACATCTGCCACTAAAATCTGGGAACACAAATGATGAAAATTGACCTTGCTGGCTTTGCTTGTGGTAGGTCCTGTGAGCATTGCCGTATACAGCAGCTGCTGCCAATAACCCTCTGCTTGAAGTGTCCAGGATCAGAACACGGTGGCAGACAAGGCCCCTCCAGGACAGGGAGTTCAGCAAATCATTCCTGGGCAAGGCTGGCTGGCCACACTCATCTGCTTAAAAACCTTCTGCTAATAAGGGTACATTTGGAAGCTCCCTTTTGAAAGAGACAAATAGAAAAGTGGATTAGATACTATGTGGTCGCTTTTCTGCTGCTGCTGTAACTGAGTACCTGAGGCTGGGTAATTTATATAGAAAAGGAATCTGTTTCTTACAGCTCTGGAGGCTGGGAAGTTCAAGGTCAACGCATTGCATCTGGCGAGAGCCTTCTTGCTATTGGGGACTCTCTTTAGAGCCTGAGGTGGCCCAGGGCATCACATCGCAAGTGGGCTGAGCTATGGGCCTCAGGTCTGCCTTTCTGCTCCTTTAAGGCCCCTAGTGCCCCACCTATATGACCTCATCTAATCCTAATCACCTCCCTAAGCTTCCATCTCTCAAATACCATACTCAAAATCCTGTTACATGAAGACTAAGGCTACAATATGCATTTTGGTGGGACAAGCGTTTGAACCACAGCAGAAACCCTTCAGTGCCATTTCATTTAGAAATGCAAACTTGTTTCCTAAGGGAGAAATACTTGTCCAAGAGAAGAGGAGCTTCCCTCTTTGAATCAGAGGGATTTGCTGAAAGTTTTCATTAGAAGTGTAACATCAGACAATCCTGAATTACAAACAGAATTGCAAAATGTTTGATATTCTACTGATGCTAACACTATACTTTTTTTCTTTTGACTGTTTCTTTCTTTCTTTTGGCTTTTAAGCGTGGACTAATTTAAACAAAAACATGTAGGAAAGAATGCACATGGGTGTGTTAATATCCCCATCAGTGAATTCAAAATTGCAATTGTTTGCCAATCCTGTTTTATCTCTTTTTTCCTACTTTCACTGGGTTATTTTAAAACAAACCTCAGACATGATGTCATGTTTGGTCATAAATAACTTATCTTTGCATAACCTACATTTCTTAAGATGCGTTTAAATGGTAGGAGATAAGTTATTTGGCTTTTCTAAGGATCAGATGATACATTCTTAGCCAAAACACCTCCTTATCTATGCCCAGAAGTTTTTCTTCTGTTGATAGTGAAATGCCTAAGAAGTCATGATTTGGAAGCTCAGGAAATACAGATAGACCTAAGAAGAAAACCTGGGTGATGGCATGATGCCTATTTTCTGCCTGGCCACTTGCACCGAGTTTGTGTCTCTTTGGTTTGAGTAAAGTCAGAAAGAGGATGGAACAATTTTTTTTGTCCTATTCTATAGGGGTCAGTGTGGGTTCAGGGCCAGTGCCCAGAGGAGTTGTTTGGAGGGAGATTGAAAACACCGATCAAAAGAAATCCAACCATCCCTTCATATCCACAGGCTTTGCATCCATGAATTCACCCAACCACAGTTCAAAAATATTTGACGAAAGAACCAATACAATAATAAAAACTAATACAATTTTTTAAAATACACACACATACACACCAGGGCTGTCCAGAAAGTATTCAGCCACGCAATATGAAAAATACCAGTAGAGGCATAGACGGCTGATACTTTACAGATGGCCATGATATATTATAACAACTATTTACATAGTATTAACATTGTATTAGGCATTATAAGTAATGAACACAGGCTGTGGGCCTGACGCTGTGAGCTTTGAACAAGATTTGTTCATATTTGTAATAAGCCTGTGACAACAAAGACACTGGAGTAAGATGGCAGGAGGTGCTGAGTCTGAGCCCCCCCAGAGATGGTCAGATGTGGTTGGATTTAAGCTACATTATGATAGAGAACCAATGGGACTTGATGGATGAGATGGCCATTAGGTGTCAGGGAAAGAGACTCTCTCATGTGGGGTCTGAGCAACACACACACGGGGTGCTCTTCACTGAGAAGGACAAGAGTGGGTTGAGAGTGACACAGACACCTTTAGTTGCTACCAAACCACCTTTCTTTCTTGTTCTCTCTCTGTGACATCGATTTGGGCCTCTCTATTGATCAGGCTACCAGCAAACAAAGGCCCAGTACCACTTCCCATGCCACAGCTACCACCATTGTTTCTTCTCCTTGGACGTCCCCTGCTCCACAGGGTCTGACATCTGCAGGTTGCATTTCTCATGCTCAAAGATCACGTGGCTTTTGCTGGGTTTGGAAAATGGGAGATGATGGGAGGACAAGATAAATAAAAAGACAGAATGTTTCTTCCAAGTCCTCTGCCTCTGGTGGTATCTCTGGTAGTACCAAGGACTGAGGCAAAGGACTTGGAAGAAATATTCTGTCTTTTCATGTCTCTGTTTATTTCAGGTGCATCCACAAAGAGTAACCAAGAGAAAAGGAGGAAGCTCAGAGAATACGTTGTCTCATAAACCAAGTGATAAAATCATCTCAGGCCAGGCACAGTGGCTCACACATATAATCCTAGCACTCTGGGAAGCTAAGGCAGGAGAATCACTTGAACGTAGTCTTCAAGACCAGCCTGAGCAAAAGTGAGACCCTATCTCTACCAAAAATAAGAAAACATTATCCGGGTGTGGTGGCACATGCCTATAGTTGGGAGGCTAAAGCAGGAAGATGACTTGAGCCCAGGAGTTCGAGGCTGCTGTAAACTAAGATGACGTCACTGAGCTCTAGCCAGGAGCAAACAGCAAGACCTTATCTCAAAAAACAAAACAAAACAAAAAAAGAAAAAAGAAAGAAAAGAAAAGCCTTTCAAAAAGAGAATAATCAACTGAGTCAAATGCTTCTGAGAAGTCATGTAAAATAATGGCTAAGAATTATCTATTACATTTCCAAGTTGGTCCTGTGAGAAGAACAGCTGGGTTGGATTGGTGGAGAGGAAAGCCTGATCAGGAAAGATTAAGGTAAAATAGGAGAAGCATCCTTTTGCAATAAAACTGGTTATGACTTGATCCAAAAAAATAGGAGAAGCAGAAACAAGTATTTTGTAAATTTTACAGGGAACAGAGAAATGTGATATGACTTGAGAGAATATAGTGTTTGATGCAGAGATTTTCTGAAGATAAGAGATGTATCTGTCAGAATCCAATCAGTGACATAGAAATCTCTCCTGGCATTTAAAACAGAGGTAATGTAACAAGTGCATGGAATTGCTGGGACACCAACAGCACTGCTGAATGAGCCAGAGATTGGCACCTGCAGGCCGCTACCTTCTTCGGCTAAACAGAAAAACAAAAAAGAGTATGTTACTGGGGCCCAAAGTCTGGGGCGACTCACAGAAGCTGCCACTACAGCAGCCATGTCTGGAGCGAGAGCCCAGCAGAACCCGCTTCCACCAGAGGTGATCACCATTCACAACTCCTCTCACTGATGGCTTGACACAAACTGAGGGACTCTGAGCAATGTCTGCACATACAAATCATTTCAGGGCCCTTTATAAAACACCAGCGTTCTAATTACATACCAAATGATTAAATCAGAGGCTCTAAAGTGGAGAGCAAAGTGTTGGTATATTTTTAAAGAAATATTCATAGCACAATAACTAAGAAAATGACATGAAGGCTATGTTAACTAGTTTCATGAAGATATTTCAAACTGCATATGAAAACATCACACTGTACCCCATGATTGCATTAATGTACACAGCTATCATTTAATAAAAAAAAAAGAAAGAAAGAAAGAAAGAAATATTCTCCTGCCGGGCACAGTGGCTCAGGCCTAGCACTCTGGGAGGCAGAGGTGGGAGTATTGCTTGAGCTCAGGAGTTTGAGACCAGCCTGAGCAAGACTGAGATGCCATCTCTACTAAAAATAGAATAAAAAGCTGGGTTAGGCACCTGTAGTCCTAGCTACTTGGGAAGCTGAGGCAGAAAGATGGCTTGGGCCCAGGAATTTGAGGTTGCTGTGAGCTATGACGCTATAGCATTCTAACCTAACCTTAACTCTCACCCATGGCACTCAAGAATGAGACTTTGTCTTTAAAAAGAAAAAAAAAAAGATCCTCCCAAATAATTCTAATAAATAGCCAGGTTTGAGAAGCACTGCTCAAAATTCTGCAGGGTAAAACAGTACTGAATGTTTCCCTGCAAAAAACTGCCTCCAGTGTTTGCAGCCAGACCTGCGGCATCCATTACAGCAACAAACGGTGAAAGCCCAAAACCTTTGAATTAATTTTCTTAATGAAATAGGCTGTCTGAAAGCTCTGTTCCTTTAATGCTGTTTTGAGGTTATGAGAGCAAAAGATGAAAAGCCCAGAAGCAACATTCTCCGTGTCTCCTTTCACCATAAACAGAATAATTAAGCAGTGTGGTTACCCACATGGCACTGAGAGAGACATTTTCCAGGAAGCTGTAAGTCCTGACTGATGGAGCCAGAGGGAGGGGGGTACTGGGTACAGAGGGTGAGGAATTAACACCGCTGATCTCTTTCCAAACCACTCAAATACATTTCAGAGCAGCTCGTGTTTGCCCTTCTCTAATTTGAAATATATCATGTACCTCATAATTAGGGATTCTCTCTTTCCTGGAGCCTGAAACATTTGTCACTTTTAGGGAATTGCAATCTTGAGTCTCTGGATCAGAAATAAGCTCCTGGTCTTTTATTGCGAATCCTGCATTTCGGGTAAGTAATTTCCTGAAGCAGCTGGGATTTAGTCAGTGTTCTTAGTTATAATTAAATGATAAATCTTTACAGGGAAGGCATCCAACATCAAATATGTCAGTTCCACCGAAGCGGAATAGAGCACAAGATACATTTACCTAGGAAAATGATTCCACTTTGGAAAACTATATTCTCTTGTCAGAAGCCAGATGACAAGCAGTTGCCTGCGAACAGTCAATAACGAAGGGCTCTTTAGCAGCCTGGGAGGCGTCTTTCACACCCTGCACTGAGCAGTTTTCTGGAAATAATGAGTGGCTCTCTCCCTGCCTGACATTTCCTTCCTGGCCACGTCCCTGATGTCCAGACAGGCTCAGCCCTCACCATGGATTTAGGGCTGACTACTCTGTAATGCTCAGCTGGAATGTGACATACCACGGAGTCCTTCTACATTTCATGACTGTCGCTTAAGCTCTTACCAAATCTCTCCAAACAAGCACTTATTAAATACCTCCACTGACTGGGCTTCCACTAGGCAATGTGGGAGGCACAGCTCCAACTGTGACACCCCTACCCTTGGCTGGCTGTCCAGTCAGGCATCACGAGTTCCGCAAGGTGGGAAAACGGGAGAGATTGGAGTTGATGATTCAAATGGCCCTTTCTTTTCTTTCTTTCTTTTTTGAGATACAGTCTCACTATGTCACCCTTGATAGAGTGCCGTGGTGTCACAGCTCACAGCAACCTCCAACTCTTGGGCTTAAGCGATTCTCTAGACTCAGCCTCCCAAGAAGCTGCGACTACAGGCACCCGCCACAGTGCCTGGCTATTTTTTTTTTATTGTGGTTGTTTAGCAGGCCCAGGCTGGGCTCGAACCCACCAGGCCTGGTGCATGTGGCTGGCACCATAACCACTGAGCTACAGGCGCCTGAGATGAAATTGCCCGGCTCTGCAGGTACATGTACGTTTACACGCTTATGTTCAGCACTGTTTAATTCGCTTTTGTGTCCTACGCATCTCAGCACAAGGTCCTGGAACTGATAAGACCAAAAGCCTTTGCTGAAAAGACACAGCACAAATGAGATGGTTAACTATGACTACTGGAAACTCACGGCTTAAAAGTTAAAAATGGCAACTCACATGTGATTGCTTACTGTGTGCAGAACACTACTATAGGTCATCTCATCCTCACAGTAACGGTAAGTGGTAATAATTAATTGTATTTTTCAGATAAGAAACTGAAGGCACAGAAAGATCCAGTAACCCAGCGATGCACGCACAGCTTGTGCAGAGATAGGGCACCATCTCAGGCTTTCTGGTATAAGTGTCACACCACAAAACCACAGTCTAGGCAAATGTAGTAAGTAAAGCAACACAGAGGCCTGGGAAGAGCTTTGCCTTTGGGATCCAACACCCCAGCTCCAACACTTAATAGCACTGTGGCCTGGGGCAAGTTCATGGACCTAACTGAGCCTCAGTTTCCTGATCAAGATTGTAGATGGACCTATCTTGTAAGTGCAGACGCTGGAGCCAGACAACATTACTGAGCAAGGGGCTCAACCTCTATGTTTCTATTTCCTTGTTCGTAAGAGCTATATAAGGATCCTAATGACTTCATAAGGTTGTAAGTGTAAAATGTACCAAAGTGTAAAATGAAATGTTTTCAACCATGCCTGGCACACAGTAAGTGCTAATCAATGTTAGTTATTATATTTCTATAGATGCTGCCATTATTATTGGCTTTGGTATAGAGTAAATTATTTTATCCCAATCTAAGGGCAACTCTTCTCCTTTGCAATAAGACCCACTCTCTATTGCCTGCTCGAGGGTTTGTTGCAAGAATTCCTCCCTCTTTGTCCTACATCAGCCTCTCTACAGGATCCTTCCAATCAGCATTTAAAGATGCTGTAAATTCTTCTATGTTCAAAAAGCAAATTTACAGCAGGGCACAGTGGCTAACACCTGTAATCTTAGCACTTTTGGAGCTGAGATGGGTGGATTGCTGGAACTTGAGAGTTTGAAACCATCTTGAGCAAGAGTGAGACCCCCCATCTCTACTAAATATAGAAAAACTAGCCAGCTATTGTGGCAGGTACCTGTAGTCCCAGCTACTCAGGCAGTTTAGGCAAGAAGATCACTTGAGCCCAAAAGTTTGAGGTTGCTGTGAGCTAGGCTAATGACACAGCACTCTACCCAGGGCAACAGAGTAAGACTCTGTCTCAAAATTAAATAAGTAAGGAAACAAATAAAATAAACAAAAAACAAATTTCCATATAGCCATCTGACCCATCACCCCTGTGTCTGCAGTCATTGTGCAAATATTCCTTGTAAAAGTTGTCTGTGTCTGTGTGTCTGTTGTGGCCAATTTTTCTCCTCCATCTCGTCTTTTTATTTTTCAAATTTTCACTTGTGGTAAGACGCTGAAAGCTTAAAATTTCCCATCTTAACCACTTCTAAGTGGACAGTTCATTTCTACTAAGCACATTGGTCTCGTCCTGCAACCATCACCACCACCCATCATCCCTGTCCATCTTCAGAACACCTGCAACTCTGGACTCACTAAAAAAGAACCCCCTATTTTTCTCCAGCCCTGGTCTTGGCAACCACTGCTTTACTTTCTGTCTCTATTTTGACTATTAAGATTTGACTACCTCACAGAAAAGGAGTCTTATAGTATCTGTCTTTTTATCACAAGCTTTTTTCACTTAGCGTCATGTCCTCAAGTGTACCATATGTACGCTTTATATACTTTGATGGTCTGTTATGATTGTTATATCTTCTTGCTGAATTGAACCTTTTATTAATATATAATAATACATTAATAGTATTTCTAATGTGAATATATAGTATCCTTTGTCTCTTATAACTTTTCTTGATTAAAGTCTCTTATGTCTGATTTTAGTATTATGTAATCAGCCCTCTTTCTTTTGGTTACTGTCTGCATGGAATCTTCTTTCCGTCTTTTCATTTTCAATGTATTCATCCTTCAAGACCTAAAGTGAGTCTCATATATAAGACAGCATGTAGTTGGATCATGTTTTTTTAAAAACATATTCTGCCAATCTTTGGGTTTTTGGTTTAGATTTCAGATTAATATGAGGGCGCAAATGATTAGGTTACATTGTTTGCATTTCTAAAGTAAAGTTCAGGATCTTTTGTTTTTTGAGTGAAGAGTTTAATTCATTTATATTTAAAGTATATCCTTTTCCTCTCTTCTTCTCAGACTCAAACAATGTGTTTGTGCTTGATGGCCCTCTACAAGTACTGTTGGCTCTTCCCACTTTCATCCAAAATTTTTTTCTTTTCTGTGTTACTCAGACCTAATCACTTAAATGGTTTTATCTCCAAGTTTTCTAATTCGTTCTTTGGTCTGATCGAATGTGCCCTGAGTCCCTCTTGTGAATTTTCATTCCAGTGATTGTGGTTTTCAGCTCCACAATTTCTTTAGGGTTTCCTTTTGGTTTTCCAGCTCTCTGTTCCTGTTTTATTTAGTGCATGGAAGGCTTTCTTGACTGTCTTCATGTCTCCCTTTAGTTCTTTGAGCATCATTAGGACAGTTGTTTTAAAGTCTTGGTCTAATGGATCTGCCACCAGATCTTTCTTAAGGAAAGTGTCTATTGTTTTATTTTGTGCTTTAAACAAAGCATACGTTCATAGTTCTTTGTCTGCCTTATATGGTTTTTGTTGTTATTAAACCTGGACATTTGAATCTGGTAACTCTGGAAATCAGATTCTCCACTTCCCAGAAGTTTTTCCTTTTTCCTCCACTCTTATCGGGTGTCTCTGTGCTGAGGATCACCCTACTGTGTAAGCTTAAGGCCTTCTCAGGTTTTGTCTGCCCTGAGCCTGTGCAGTGACTTTTCTAATTTGCTCTGCTGGTGCAGGTGCTTTTGAATGTTGGGTCTTTAATATCTGGTTCCTTGAAAGGGGGGGAGGGAGGTGAGAGAAAAATGAAGGAGGATACAAAGGCACCAAGAGTGCCTAGGAGTTGTTTTTGTTCCAAGGGAAAAGCTTGAAATAATGAGGAAAAGTGTAACGATGAATGCCAACATCTGTGTCTACACCTTTGCGATCAGAAGCAGCAATCATCATTCAAAACACAGACCCCCCAATATCTGGAGAACAGAGTTCTTATTGCTACCATGACTCCTGAAAGCTGCATGCAAGTTGCTTCAGGACCATGTGCACAAAAGCCTGCCACAGACCCCTAGGGCTGGGATGGGTAGCCTGTGATGAGCTGAGAGCTGAAAATGGCCAAAATTCACTTTACCATCCAAGCTTCTGAGTTGCAATAGATTCCAGTGCCAGCAAACAGATTTGCCAGTGCAATTGTTGTCTCCATTTTCCCTTATTTTGTAAATCAGACTCAGTGATGCATAATGTGTGGATATCAAAAAATTCCCTTTTTAGGTGTACAATTCTATGAATTTTTACAAGTACATCGTTGAGTCATTATTACCAGATAAAGAGGGTCCAGCCGCCTGTCACTGTCAGCCAGGATGCAGAGACAGGGAAGGGTCCACCAGACTGGCCTTTGTCAGAAGGCCAGCAATTTCAGAGAAGAGGGAGAGTAGCCTCTCCAAGATGGTTCTGTTCTTCAATTTCTTCCATATAAATCCTAGATTTGTACATAAAAGTTAAAAACAAGAGCTGTACTAACCATTGTCTTAAATAATAGTTATTAACACTTATCTTAAACAACAGTAATGGTGAACAGTTCTGGACCCAAGGAAGAAAGATTATTTGAAGGCGTACAACAAAGGAAAATGGAATCCCTGTTCTGTAGAAATCAGGTGGTCTTTATTTCCACCTGGATGCAGGTGGGGTGAAATCAGGAAAGGAATTCCACATGTGGGTTATGGCGGATGGGGATTTAAAGGGTCAGGGAGGGGAGCAATTCCTATTTCCTGGGAGGGACATGAGGCTGACCCTTCCTGGGTGAGTCATGAACCCGACCCTGACAGGGCAGGGTGGGTCTCTTTGGGCAGGTGCATCTGATTCTATCAAATGGTAATAACCCATGACCCATAATAAATATTAATTGACATAACCTATGACCCAAAACCACATTTCTGATTCAGAAGTTAATCTCCTAAATCAATTGCCCTAAACCACTCAAGATAAATACTTTTAGGTTTAAAGCCATATATACAAAACAATAAGATTGGAAGACATGAGGTGAAGGTCAGCTAGGACCTAAGCTGGCCAGACCAACTGGGTGGTCTTAGCCCTTGCCTGACAGACTCCATTTTATTCTCACTGCATGTGCCTCTGCTTTCATGATGCCCACCACATTCAACATACAAGGATATTTTCATCATCCCAATTGAACGCCCCCAAGCTGTTTTAAATCAATCTCTTTGCATACTCCTAGTCCTAGAAAATCACTAATGTTTTTCCTATCCTTTTAATTCTGCTTTTGTAAGAATGTTGTACACCTGCAATCACACAGTATGTAACTTTTGTGTCTGACTTCTTCCATTTAGAATAATTCACTTGAGATTGCAGAGTAATGATCTATTGTAATATTATATTATATGAATGTATCACACTTTCTTTACCCATTCACAGGCTGATAGATAATTGGGTTATTTCCAGTTTGGGGCAATTATGAATAATGCTGCTGTAGGGGATAAGAGAAATCTTTCTGCATTCTCTTCTTTCCGCTGAAAGAAATCAAAATATTTTATCCCCAAATACATTTCTTTGACATTTTGAGGTAGCTTTTAGAGAGCTAAAAAAACTGAAGTAGCCCTGTAAGGCCATCTTTTGTGGAGGAAATTTTGTTCTGTAGAAAATCTGCATTGATGTAGCCGGGCCTTTCCTTGTCAGGATCTAGGGAAGATTAACGGAGAGGCTGATGCCTTTTAAAGATCTCAAAGACATTTACCATCTGTTTTCTCTGAGAGATACTACCTGTGAGGTTTCACCTACATAACCACATCACCTTTGCAAGCCAAGACTCCTCTCCCTCCCGCAACCGTCCTGCCACTAAAACCTGATTTACCCCATACCCTGTTTTTAGTCACACATTGCTCATTACAAAAGTTTTGAGAAATACAAAACTCAAGAATCTGCAAAGATAGAAACAAACGAAGCCCTCCCAGAACACTGATAAGCCTAGCAAGTTGAAACTTGCCCCGGTAAATCAGAAAGGACACTGTCAACTATGTTCCTTGGAAGTGAAACGATGGGCCATAACACAGTCTGTCTCAAAACTTTCAAAGTGACTCATGTAGTCTGAACTTGAAGTCTTTCTGTAACCTCAAGATGGCCAATAAGCTTCTACACCCCATGCGGTGGGTAGACAATCATTCTGTGGCTCCCCCATGCACCTGTTAATAACTTTCATATGCCTTTTCTCCAATTAATTTACCTTTTGTGAGTCAACATTCCCATAAATCTCCCAAGGATAAAGGGAGCACTAACCCTTGGCCCCTACACTACTTTCAACTTTTACGTATGTGATTTTAGGAGCACAGACGTTGTCTTTTTTTCTTGGAATTAGGATTAAGACTGATGAGTAACAAATGCAGCATTGATTAAATTTATGACACTGCCAGTTTTTCATAGTCTGTGTTCCCTTTTGCATACCCACATTCTTGTTGAATGTGTAAGAATTCCAGCTGCTCCACTTCCCCACAGCACTTCATATTGTTAGGTTTATATAAACCCATTCTAAGAGGAAAAGAACGGTATCATATTATGGTTTAAGCACCTGCTTCCTTAATAATTTATGATGCTGAGTATTGAGAGGGAGAAGGAAAACTTCTTTGCCCCCAGAATGTTCACTGAAAGTTCAATTCACAATAAGGCAGATTAATAAGAGAAAGACATCAACTTATTTGCTGTGCACAAGGGAAGAATTACAGAGTGATTGATTACCTGACATACCAGTGGAGTTCAGAAACGCATTCCACTGTGGAGGCCAGGGAAATGAGGAATACAGGTGATTATTTTGAGGGGCAGTAGTGGTTACTAGGGAGGAATTATTGATACTTGGGAGAATGGGTATATGAAAGGAGACAGATTGACTTGTAAATATTTCACTTTGGAAATTAGGTTAGCCTGAAAGACAGGTATTATCTTGAAAATGGGTTGGTCCAGGTCTGGTTATATTCTGGATAAAAGAGAGGAAGAAAAGGCAATTGTTCTTTTTGAAGGGTCCATCTGGGTTTCATGAAAATAGAGGAAAATCCTATCAAAGCCTGTTGATCTATAAGGGTCTTTAATTCAAAATACCCTCTATACCAATGAGTCATACTTTGGGGTCAGGTTTTGAACTTACCTGAGCATCTTCAATATCTTTCTTTTATTTTCCTTTTGTATATTTCATTAAATATAGTCCTGTATTTATAGTACACAACATGTTAAAATGCATTAATTAATGCAGATGTATTAATGGATAAACAATAAGATAAATAGTTACATGAGAAACCAAATATTACAAAGTTAATTATGGAACCCGTGCAGTGGACATATGGGTATTCATTGAACACTTCTGTATTTCTCTGTGTTGGAAAGTATTGTTGTTTTTTTGAGACAGGGTCTCACTTTGTTGCCCTCAGTAGAGTGCTGTGGCATCACAGCTCTCAGCAACCTTCAACTCTTGGGCCTAAGTGAGTCTTTTGCCTCAGCCTCCCAAGTAGCTGGGACTACAGGCCCCACCACAATGCCTGGCTATTTTTGGTTGCAGTTGTCACTGTTGTTTGGCAGGCCCAAGCTGGGTTCAAACCTGCCGGCTCTGGTGTATATGGCTGGCACCCTAGCTGCTGAGCTACAGGTGTCAAGCCTTGGACAGTATTTTTTTTTTTTTTTGAGACGGATCCTGAAGCTATCCCCCTGGGTAGAGTGCCATGGCATCACAGCTCATAGCAACCTCCAACTCCTGGGCTCAAGCGAGTCTCCTGCCTCCGCCTCCCAAGTAGCTGGGACCACAGGTGCCCACCACAATGCCCGGCCATTTTTTGGTTTCAGCCATCATTGTTGTTTGGGGGGTCCAGGCTGGGGATTCGAACCCGCCACCTTAGGTGTACATGGCTGGCGCCTTAGCCGACTGAGCCACAGGTGCCGAGCCATGGACAGTATTTTTTGAGACAAGTTCTCAGGATATTGTGCAGGCTGGTCTCAAAATCCTGGGCTCAAGTTATTCTCCACTTCAACCTCCCAAGTAGCTGGGATTACAGGTGCATGTCACTGCATCTAGTTGCTAAAACCTTTTTATACTAAAATGTTGGGGGGGGAATCAAATGTAAATAAAATAATAATTTTTAAAAGTATCTCCCGAAACAGAAAACAAACAAAAAAGTATCTCCCTATGCGTTCAGCAAAATTGCTCCTCTTTGTGTAAAATCAGAAACCCATTTTCCTAATTAATTTACGTTCAAATATAAAGTGTCTGCAAGGAAAAACTGCAATGAATGTTTCACTCCAGTTTCATTTCCTAGTATAGAGCAGATGCAGACTGTAGTCAGTATCCCAGCACTGCCTATGAGGAAATGTAGACGGTTATTCTCTTCAACTGGGGATGAGAGGGAGAATCCTTTCTTCGGGGAAGGGGTGAGAGTGCACATAATGGGAATAAGATGGAGTCAGCCAGGCCAGGGCTGAGACCACACCACTGGTCTGGCCCAGTTTAGGTCACTGTTTTATAAATCTGCTCTTAACCTAAAAGTGTATATTTTCAGTAATTTGGGCAATCGATTTTGGAGATTAACTTCTGAATTATAAATGTTGCTTTAGGTTAGGGGTTATGTCAGTTATTGTTTATTATGGGTCACTGGTTATGACCATTCCTGTTGTTTAAGTGTTAACAACTATTGTTTAGTTAAACGTTAGTCCGGTTTGCTCACCATGATTAGTGCAGGGTTATTGACATAAGTCATTCTGACATAGGTAATGTTTACTTTTCATATCTGAAATTGCTATAAAAGTTATAGTTGTTTAAGATAAAGGTTAGTATGGTTCTTGTTTTAACTTTTATGTATAAATCTGTGATTTTGGAAATGGAAGAATGGAACAGTCTTGGAGAGACTACTCTTACTCTTCTCCAGAGTTGCTGGCCTTTTGACAAATAAAATCAGGTGGACCTGTCCCTGCATACTGGCTGACAGTGACAGGCGGCTGGACACTCATTGTCCAATTACAGGGGCACTGATCATTATTTGGGTTTGGGAAACTTATTTATTGACACCATAGCAGAGAGGAAGGCTGTGAGGAGTGGGTCTGGGGTCCTGGAGATAAGCTCCTGTTTATTTTGCTTGTCTCCTTAGAATATGTGGATTTAGGCACCTGGGCAGTACCCACTTGTGGACATGGGAACCTGACATTTGGAAACAATGACTATGAGGGTAGAGAATGAATGCAGCCCCCCTCTACCACAAACTATGCAGCTGAGTTTTCCACATGTGGGGAATCCGCAGGGGTCAGCACATTTGGAGTACAGTGGATAAGCCTCACCCTGGGAAAACCACCTTGGTGACCATGTTTTGTTTTCTTCCTTTCCAGCTAAGTATGAGAAGGGTCCCAGGGGCTCTGATCTCCCTGCCTGCAATGTGTTATTGATGTTTTTGCTAATGATTAGCACCCTATACCTGGAACCAGGACATCTCATGTTAAATTGTCAGTAACAAAGAACTCTCCACCAAAGAGCTCTGAGTTCTTCAGGTCAAATGGAAGTGATATCAGCCAGCACTTTAGTCTGATCCCTGGTTCCAGAATGAAGGACAGACTTGTACCACAGCCTGATCACAATTTGTACAAACTTGTCAGCAATTTTGCAAAGTAAGGCTTGGGGAAAAGAAACTAAAATTCTCTCCTAAATCTCCAAAGGCAATTTCAGATATGGAATGAAAACATTACCTATGTCAAAATGACTTATGTCAATAATTCTGCACTAATTATGGTGAACATGACCACAAACCCCTCCCTATCATAACCACCATCAAATAAGAACTCAATTATCTCTTCCAAATTGGAAGACTTCTGGATCCTCTTCCCACTTTTACTTCTCTCTGTTA
>CAUYQV010070678.1:0-37502 GCA_963574575.1 Galagoides demidoff
TGCGTGCAGGCTGCAGAAATGCAGAGACACTCTCACAAAGGAATACTGGAGAGCTAGACCAGGGTCGCAGCTGGAAGCTTGAACGCCCATCTGTAGCATTCCCTTGCTGTTCTCTGCCCTTCCTCTCATTAACATTATAATCTCTGGTTTTGGTTCCAAAACACCTTAGGCTAAGCAAGACTAGACAACCAGTCTCTTTTATGTTTATACCCCAAACAAAATCAATTGTATATGTGTTCCTCAGCCTTCACACTGAATTGTAATCTTAGTGGTAGTTTCCTAATCTTACTTCACTTCTTTTTATCTGTATTAAATTCTTGCTGAATGTTTGAAAGTATATAAGATAATCAGTAAAGTTGGGCCTGGTCGCTGACCTGAGCAAGTCTCCACCCCCTTCAAATCAATCATCTTGTCTGCAGTTTCTTTTCCCTGTGTCACTGATCAGAGAGCACCAGGAACATTTACATCTGGCGCAGCGAGCAGGGTTCCACGGCTGGACCAAGGACCTGTTCAAGTTGTTCGCAGAGCTTCTGCTCACCAATCTTGAGGTTAGTGAACTGGTACTTTCAGGATCCAAAGGGTTGCTGAGCTTTGGAAATACTCAGACTTTGGACAGTAGTTAGAAAAAGGGATCATTCATCATGGGTAACTCCTCCTTGGTTGTTGAGGATGGATACATTTAGTTGCTTAGAAATCTTTTAGATACTATGGGAATTTCTGTTAAGACCAACTCTTTTTGCCATTTGTTTGCCACCATAAGAAATTGTTGCCATTGGTTTACTCCCAATTCCCATAATCAAAAACTGAGTGAACCTCCTTCCCTTTGCCCTCCTCCATGTCCAGTGCACCTCCTATGTGAAGGGACTTACCCCATAGAAAATAATGTTTAGAAGACCCCCGCTGCTGATCCCGTGCCTGGAAAATGTGAGACTAGTGAAACTTAACACACATTCTCTCCTCAGGTCATTACAGGCATTACAGATCTCCTCCCAATGAGTATGTGAGATAGTAAAGATGGTGCATCAAGACAAAAGGGGAACTCCCTCATCGGAGGAGCAAAGCCACATATAGCCTGGGGACCTGGTCTGGAAGCACCAACCTGGCTCTCTGGATGCCTGGTGGGACGGACCAATGCTGGTAATCCTCATCACCCCCACTGCTGTCAAGGTCACCAGAAAATTCTGCTGAATCCACCTGTCCCAGGTCAAGAAAACACACCTGGACCCAGAAGAGAAATGGCAAGCCCCACTAACCAAGAATCCACTAAAGCTAAGATTAACTTGGGACTAATTTTGACATTCCTCATGAGATGGGGAGGACATTGTATGGTAGATCCCCACATCTCTGTAAACTATACATAGGAATTGACTAGGACCATAAATGGAGAATTAGTGAGCAGAGTTCAGTTGGACAAACAGCCCACCTTTACCTTTGATCTATGTGACCTGTTCCCACCCCATTGGAACCACTTCACAGCAGACACGTGTAACACCTAGGGGACTTTTAGTAAGGGTGAGGCTCCCTCAGATGTGAGAGAAGACTGCAGGACCAGCAATATTATGCTTGTCCCAGTATAGGAAATGACAACTGTGACAGGGGAGCTAAACATCACAATGCAGAATGGAGCTGTGAAATCATAGCTACTTGGAGCAACAGTAATCCCCACCTCAGCCTATCCAGGGAAAGACCAGCAACTTGTAGTCAGCCAAGGACTTCTAATCCCATTGTTATAAAAGTCTACCAATGGCATAAGAAAAAATAGGGGTGGACTGTAGGACATACATGGGAATTTAGATTACGGGTCACAGGTCTGGACCCTGGAGTAACTTTTACCATTCAGCGGTCTGTGCCCAGAAGGGAACTAACCCTCACTGGACCCAATCGAGTCCTGTTTTCTGGACTCCCACCAGTCCAGCCCCTGGCAATGCCTTCTCCCACTCATAACCCTTCTCTGCTCCAGATAGCACAGCCCCCCAAAAGAAATCCCTAGGAGCCCCTCAAAGGCCACTCTTAGATATGCCGGATGTAGCATTCCAGTATATGAATAACACTAACCTGAACACCACCAGATATTGTTGACTGTGCCTAAATACAGGTCCCTGGTACCATATAGATACAGCAGGGCCAGCAGCAGTTGAAATGTCTGCCCTTGAAGTAAGGGAGAAAATTTCAAACTGCTAAGCAAATAAATTGACCGGGATCGTAAGGACCTAGAAAACTCAGTTTCCTGATTAGAGACCTCTCTAGACTCTTAAGCGGAGGCAGTCCTTCAGAACTGTAGAGGGCTTGATCTACTGTTCTTAAAGCAAGAAGGATTATGTGTGGTTCTAAGAGAAATGTGCTACTTATATACTAACAATTCTGGAGTTATTAAAAACAGCTTAACTATGCTAAGAAAGAGACTCAGAGATTGCAAAGAGGCTAGGAACTAGTCAGAAACTTAGTTTAAAAACTGGTTCAATTGATCCCTTTAGCTGACCACTCTCCTATCAGCCCTTGCGGGGCCCCTCCTTCTGCTCCTTTTAGGCTGTTGGTAGGATCATGCATTATTAATACTCTCACTTCTTACATCCCCCCTCCCCCAAAAGGGGTACAGGCAGTAAAACTCATGGTCCTGCAAACACATTACCAACATATCTGTCAAGATGAAGATGAAACAATGATTTGATTCCCCAAAATGAGAAGTGGGGAATCAGATGGCCGCCGTGGCCCTGCAGCACCCCTTAGATCAGGAGCAGGAGACAGAGGGAGATGGGGAGATGGAATAAGAACTTACTGAGCTTGTAATATGAAAAGCTGTTTGCTTATCTGCTAACTGCAAATGCAAAGTCTGCTTTTGTGAAGGTCGGTTACGATAACCAACTGCTTGTTTGCTTGCTTGCTTGCATTGGCCAACCCTATAAAAACCCCGATTCTGAGCCAGTCAGTGCTGCTGTCTCAGTTTTTCTGAGACTATGAGACAGCTGCTGGCCGGCTAAGAAAAGACTCGATTTGGATACTTTTAAATTGGTTGGGTAGTCCTTTCTCACCCATAACAGCACCTACCTCTCTCCATTTCAACAGGCAAAAGATAACAAGGATGATAGCTCAGAAGTTGCTGTACAAGGTAGTTTTATAATATGGGAAATACAATCTTGGACTAAATAATTCTAGAGAAGAGTTGAAAACTTAACAAAAAAAATGCATCTCAATGTCCTTAGGTATTTATATTTACTTAAGTTTCTCCTATATTACAAACTATTTGAATATACAATTTAGAGATGGGTACATATTTGCATTAAATCATCTCTAATGAGTATCCTTAATTGAGCTGATAGTTATTTTTTAAAAGTACAATATTCTTATAAATTTATATTCCTTAACCAACCACATCCTAATTATTGGGGTTATGGCATTCTAGACACTTGGAGTTTTCTGGAAATCCCTGACTTTTCTGGCCATAGACAAATTCTAAAGCAGCAGGAAAAACTTTTCTATAGGAAAAAAGTAACAAAAATTCTAGTCAAGACAAGGAAAAGACAAATAAAAATTCTGGCCACCAATGGCTCTGGCTTTTCATTGTGAGTGGTTGCCAGTCATGGGCAGAGAGTGAGGCTCCAAGGACAACTGAAAAATGTGTTCCAAGCTTCCATGAGCTAGAGGTTAGTGTCCTGGGATGAGTTAGGGTTAGAGATGTATCGGGAAAGGAAGGCTGAGATTGGCACATAAAAAGCTGTTTGGGGGGAGACGGGAGGAGGGGAGTATTTGGGGGGACTTCACCAAATGTGCATAATGCAATAGTATATTTCAAAACTATTAAGAAAAGAGTGTAATTGTCTTACCACAACAAATATGTAAGTGAGGTGATGGATGTGTTAATCAGTTTGATGTAAGCATTTCACATTGTATATCAAATCAGTACCCCATAAATGCATCAATGTACACAGTTATGATTTAATAAAAAATTTTTAAAAAGAGGCTGTTTAGGGCAGCGCCTGTGGCTCAAAGGAGTAGGGCCCAGCCCCATATGCCAGAAGTGGTGGGTTCAAACCCAGCCCTGGCCAAAAACTACAAGAAAAAAAAAAAGGCTATTTAACCCATTCCCTGGACTTGTCTGACTTCAGTGAGGCTTATGCAAATGAAACTGAAGGTGGAATTAAAGTAGCTATAGCCAACAGATCTCTGAACTATACCTTCCAGGGAGCCCCTCTGGGTGCCAGGACACTGAGGTGAGGGGTGAGAACATAGTTTGCAGGATTGTACAAATAACAAGGTGTCAAACATCTTTCCAGAGTAAAATTTTCGGCAACCATACCTTTCTCACTTCAGAGTGAGGGTAGCAACTATTACCTCTTTCCCCCTTCTCTACAGGACAAAGGAATAAGTGGTCTCTACAACCCCGAAGCTTCGGGATACTCTCGTAAGGGTTTGGGGTCATTGGAACCTTTGTTCAGCAGCCTGCTCTATAAGTTGACTTGAATTTTTTTTCCTTTTCAGGGAAGAAGGAAGGAGTTACAGGGGTATACTCACCCTGGGTACTCATCAAAGGACCTGACTCAACTTTTATGATTAATAATAAAGCCAGGGTGGAGAAATATTATGTAATCAATGTTGCTATACCTGTCTGTTCCTGCTAAAAACACACACTAAGTCATAGGCTTTCCTAGAATGACATTGCATTGGCTTATGCCCTGGGAAAAATGAGCCCAAAGGCTCACACATAAATATAGGGCCATACTCTCAAAGGTTCCTTGAGAAATGTTAATTTATCAGTTTGGCTTTGGCATGGATTAATTATGTTGCTATGTTCAACTTAGCTGTGCTGTGGTAAGGTGGACTGTGGACTACCTACACCAGAATCACATGGGATCCTTGCTCAGTGCAGATCCTTAGCCTCATCCCAGATTATTAAATTACTATCTCTTGAGGGCAGGCCCTAGAATATGCATTTCAAAAAAAGCTCCCTGGGGTGGTGCCTGTGGCTCAATATGCTGTGCCTTGTCTCTGGGAGCTCCATAATAAAGAGGGGGTAGGTGGTGGTCATAGCACCATCACAGCGCCAATCCAAAGCCAGGCTGATCAAGATTTCCCCCCAAACTATAGAGTGTTGTCACCTTCTGTGTCATTCCCATTTGGACTCTTTTAGTGTTCCTTATGCCCTGCACAGACACAATCCCTGGGGGAGAAGAGAAAGCAGCATTAAACTTTACAACTTCTCTGATTTTATATCTATAGATATTTAGAAGCCCTGCATTCTTGCAGTGGGGCTTCTAAAGACTGAAATAGAGTATTAGCAACTTAAACTTTACACTAGACTCAATAAATGTGGTCTTGGCATAATACTTCTGAGATGAAAGAAACCTTCAACTTAAAAGCTCATTGCACAGAAACCCAGGGGCAAGATTGCCAGGAATTACTCACATATTCTGGCAATTAGATTTCACAAGTTCTTTCAAATTTGCCCTTCTTTGCTGTTCTCACAGGCACCACTCCACCAAAAAATTTCATCACCCCCTTATTGGCTTATTGCTGGCACTTCCTTCTATTAATAGTTTCTCCTGAAATCCAAACTCTGTCTCATATGCTTAAAAAAAAATATTGCTTTATAATTTGGGTACTTCCTTTCATTTACCAAATCCATTCTAAACTTTTAAGACATTCAAATGCTCACATATCTTCTGGAATCAGCTTCTGAGTTCCCTCTACCTGGGTCTTTTAGTGTCCCTTTAGTCCCCCGTGTCTCTTCCTCATTCTTTTTCTCAGCCCCATCACTTTGGAGTTTATACAATGCCCCTTGAAAGAAATGTCATCCCTTCTCTTTTCCATCATTCTACGTCTAGTACTGCTTTCAAAAAATGACACTGCCCACAGTCTTCTGTGATTCCCCTTAGCTCTTGGTTTGGATTACATATTCCATTACTTTCGTTATATTACATGTATGTTCTCTGTTTATCTTATCTATGATCTGATTGAATCTCTTCTGTAGCAGAGACTATTGTCTTGGCCACTACCCATCACATCTCCTAAATCATCAAACACAGTAACTGCCCAGCAAATATGTGAGTAAATTCATAGATCTTATCACTTTATTTTTGGGAGAAGGGGACATCTAGCCAACATAGACTTCTGGAGTCCTTGCAGGTCATTGGATAAACACATCTCATTCAAATTTTTCCATTTTGCAGTTGAGGAAACAAGGTCAGTCTGAGTTCACAGTGCTTATGAATCAGAGGACTGACACTAGACTTGGCTACAAGTTCGTATGGTCTTCTCTTAGGAATCCAAAATACAGAAAACACAGTGGGGCATCCAGGAGATTGAGGTTACATTCTCTTGGCTCCTGCTGCTTTACACTACTGGACAGAAGATGGTCCATATGTTTTGACAGTTTCAGCAGTCACTTAACTAATCTGTCCTTTTAAATGAGTTGCTTGGCAGTCTGTATACCTAGCCTGAACCTAAGCCTAATGCCTGATAGTTTGATACAAGCCAGTACTGTTACAGATCTGCTAAGTTGCACTTTTTCTGATCATTATTCAGTGTATTGTAAAATGGAGTTCAAATTTTTGGGATGATATCACTAAGAATACTTTACTATTTTTAGTAAAAATGTATGAAAAGGACAATAAGGCTTTTGTGGGATGAGTTTAAATTCATCCTAGTTCTCAGAGGAGGATTTGCTGTAGATAACAGAGGCACAGTGGTTCATATTAATAGTATGGGCTCTGGTGTGAGAGGCAGCTGCATTCCAGAATCTGCACAGCTGTGTGACCCTGTGCAAGTTAATCCACCTTTCTGAGCATCAATTTCTTTGCCTGTACAATGGACATAATAATTACTTCCCAGGCTTGTATGAATTAAGTGGAAAATGTATTAAACTCAGGTGGTGCCAAAGGAGTAGGGTGCCCCATATGCTGGAGGTGGTGGGTTCAAACCCAGCCCCAGCCAAAAACAAAACCGCCAAAAAAAAAAAAAAAAGTATTAAACTCAGTCCCTGGTGCAGGTATAGTTAGTGCTCCATAAAGGGAAACCAGTCATATTTTCACTTCCGGGTATCTTAGAAACTATTTCAACCACCCTTACATTTTGTGTCCTTAGCTGCCTTGTGATCTGATTGAATCTCTTCTGTAGCAGAGACTATTGTCTTGGCCACTACCTATCACATCTCCTAAATCATCAAACACAGTAACTGCCCAGCAAATATGTGAGTAAATTCATAGATCTTATCACTTTATTTTTGTGAGAAGGGGACATCTAGCCAACATAGACTTCTGGAGTCCTTGCAGGTCATTGGATAAACACATCTCATTCAAATTTTTCCATTTTGCAGTTGAAGAAACAAGGTCAGTCTGAGTTCACAGTGCTTATGAATCAGAGGAAAGTAAAGTATGAAGAAAGTAAAATAGGATAGAAGGATATAGGTGGATTTTGGGATTACTTTTAATATTTGAAACAGATGAGATGAAAAGTTGCATTATCTAACCAAGCTAGGCTGGGTATGTAAGTACTTCCCCCCCCCCTTTCTTTTCTCATAATATACACCATGGTCCTTAGTGGAGATGTTGGGGGTAATGCTGGCTGGTCTCAGTTGCAGGGTCTATTTATGACCGATCCCTTCATCTTCTCCTGCACATCTGATTGTCCTCGTTCCATGTTACATGCCTTGGTCTTCTCATTTCCTAAATCAGAAAGACTCCCTCACTCTTAGCCCCATTGTGCACCAGCTCTGGTCAGTTACTCTGACTCCATCCACCTCTTTCCATCTAGCCTTCACTACTCTGGCTGGGGCCATGATTATGTCTCCCCTGAACAATAGCAATAGCTTTTCCTGCCCTCCTCCTTCAACCATGCTCCATTAGTCACATGTAACACCATATTTCTTCTAAAAAGCAAATCAGTTACTAGCATATTGTTGCTTTAATTAGAACCCTTCTGTAGCTTTTCATGATCATTAAAATATGGTTCTCACAGCCTTCTCTGAGTTGGCTTCTGTGGAGTTCTAGGGTGCCTTTTTCTCTTGCTTCTTTGCTTATATTGGAAACCCTTCCCTGGTCACCCATTTACTTGGCTGATTCCTCTTGATCCTTCAGGTGTGTTATGGGCTGAATTGTGTCCCTCCTCCCCAATTTATATGCTGAAGTTCTAAGCCTCAGTACATCAGAATGTGGCTATATTTGGATATAGGGTCATTAAAGAGGTAATTAAGTTAAAATGAGGTTATTAGGGCAGACTGTAAACCAATATGACTAGTGTCCTCACAAGAAGAGGAAATTAGGGTGCAAAAGCATGGAGGAAAGACCACGTGAAGTCAGAAAGCGGAAGAGAAGCCAAGGAGAGAGGCCTCCGCAGAAATCAGTACTGTAACACCTTCATCGCAGACTTCCGGCCTCCAGAATTGTGAGAAAATAAAATTTCTGTTGTTTAAGCTACTTAGTCTGTGATCCTTTGTTATGGCAACCCTAGAAAACCAATATAAGGCCTAAACTGGGCCATCACTTCCCCTAGGGCACATCCTCCCCACACCTTCAACATCTGTGTGCCCTTGGTGAATATGCCCTTGGTAGAGTGTCATGGTGTCACGGTTCACAGCAACCTCAAACTCCTGGGCTTAAGTGATTCTCTTGCCTCAGCCCAAGTAGCTGGGACTATAGGCACTTGCCACAACACACAGCTATTTTTTGTTGCAGTTCTCATTGTTGTACAGCTGGCCCTGGGCCAGTTTTGAACAACCAGCCTCCATGGATGTGGCCAGTGCCATAACCACTGCTATGGGTACTGAGCTATAATTGTAATTTCTTTATCATAGCTCTTACCATCTATTGGAATTGCCACCACACATTCTTGGCTAATTTTATTAAACTTTTTTTGTAGAGGTGGGGGGTCTTGCTATGTTGCCCAAGCTGGTCTTAAACTCCTGGCCTCGAGAGTTCCTCCTGCCTTGGCCTCCTGAAGTTCTGGGATTACAGGCCTGAGTCGCTGCACCTGGCCTCTTTGGGTTTTTATTTTTGGTTTTTCCTTTTGTTTTTGTTTTGGGCTCTAGTCTATTACATTAACCCCTATCTAAATTAAGCTTTATAGGTAGGGACTGTGTCTGTTTTGTTCACCATTTCCTATCCAGTGCCTAGCATAGTGTCTTACATATTTTGGGCATTTGATAAATAGTTAAACAGATGAATGAACAAATTGGGGATAATTAAAATCCTGTAGGTTAAACTAATGTTAACCAAAAGTCAGCTAGACCTTAGAGGCCCAGAGTATAATTTTGAGGCTTTCCCTACAGACCGAGTGCTAGAGATCAGGTTTAAATGAATATTAACCAGGCTACAGTTCTCAGCACAAGTCACAAAAGCATCCTTCTGCTGCTGTTCTGGGTGCACAGCAACCCCAAAGCAAAATGAAGGACAGGAGAGGCATGGCATTGCTGATTGATGCAAATCACTTTATAGCTCCACATGGAGGTAAAGATAATTGATTCAGACATGAGAAAAATCAAGTGGTTATGAGTGAAGTCATGTTCAGATTTAGCAACAGCAGCAGCTCTCTTACCCTTTGCAATTGTAATTCTTTACTCACTTTGCCTGGGGCCCGGGCTGTTCCCCCTCCTGAGCACCTTTTCTGGTCTGCAAGCCTGTGAAAAGGTGGGGCTGCCAGATTTTCCACCGAAAATAATGAGACAGAGAGTCGCGAAGACAAGTAGTCAGACTAGATTTTTACCCAACAGGTTCTTCATGACTCAGCCTGTGAACCAGGATGTTCATAACCTGTTTGCGGTATCCAGGTTACTTTCTGGCTCTGTAGTCAGTCGTGGGGAGACAAGACAATTGTAATACAGTCTCCTCTTTAAATCAGTAATTAGTGTACACATGATTTGCAAAATACTTTTTATTAAGCACATTAATATCTGAGAATTTTAAAAAAAGGTGAAACATTTCATGGGACTGATAAGAAATTTAATCAGCATAAAAGATTTCTTTGGTGAGCAAGAAAGCTGAACCAGAGACAGAGACACTCTCAGGAGGTGTTTCTTTTATTCTTCTCATTGTTGAAGATCCCTGGTCTTGTTTGTTAAAAATCACTTTATTGACGTTTAGCATATTTGTACAAAGTACACAAATCAAAACTTCAATACATGCTTTTAACTTTTTTTTTTTTTTTGAGACAGAGTCTCACTGTGTTGCCCTTGGTAGAGTGCAATGGCATCGCAACTCACAGCAACCTCAAACTCTTGGGCTTAAGCAATTCTCTTGCCTCAGCATCCTAAGTAGCTGGAACTACAGGCACCTGCCACATGCTTGGCTATTTTTTGTAGTAGTTGTCATTGTTGTTTAGCAGGTCCAGGTTGGGTTGGAAGTTGCCAGCCCAGGTGTATGTGGCCGGTGCCCTAACCACTGAGCTATGGGCACCAAGCCTGCTTTTAACTTTTTATATAACATCATTTCTCTGATCATGAGAATATCAAATTTACCTTGTAGAAATATTTGAAAATATGGAAAGAAAATAATTATTATTAACAATTTCACTTGTAATTCTACCACCCAGAAATCCCTTTTAAAATTTTAGAGAGGAAGTTTCTAGCCTTTTTCTACAGGCTACATTCAAATACAAATATTATGCAATTGTGATTGCATAGTTCATACTGCCTTCATTATTTTTATTGTGAATATTATCACAAACTCCTCCACAACTTGATCCTGAACAGCTGCAAAAGATTTTAAAAATTCATGCATTTATTTATAGGTATTTTTGTGTTTTCTTTTTTTGTATAGGATTTTATCATGTGATCTTACTCTAGTATGGAAACACGGGGCCACAAAATACTCAATTGAGAAAAATGGGGTTAGAAAGAGAAAGCAAATTTGTGTTTTTATTTCAGTAGATGGGATGATGAGGGATATAAAATTGTGAAAGCAAGGCATCTAAGAACCTTTGTAAATGCTGAAAAAAATACGTGACTAGACATTATTTCAGGTATTTACCTACATTTTTATTCTTTTCCTACTTCTCCCTGGTCTTTCCCCCATTCAAGCTGGTGGTCAGTCTGTTCTCATTGTCTCAAAAGAGGGATGTTAGAAAGCAGAAGTCTACAAGACTTTTGGATTCCTATTTTTAAGAATGAAATTCTAGAATGGGAAGAGTGTAGACAAGACATCTGCCTGAAATCAAAGTGAGACTGGAAAATATCGTCCCACTAAGGGGAAGGGAAGTGATGAATGTACAGAGATCTTTGAGGCCCAGAGCAAAGGAGAGTGATAGTAAAACTCCAAAGAGGAAGTAGCTTTAATCTACGTCCAGGTACAGAGGCTCCTTGGTTCATCAGTTGTCCTAAAAGTGATAATAGTCTCCACTGACCTCATATGCTGCACAGGCTCAGGGGACAGACGACGTGACCAAATGCTGCAGGGTCCTTGGCCCACTGTGGACACTCAGGCTGTACACCCTCTGGGCTCCCTAACGGTGAAAGAATTACGGAGACCAGCATTTTGTAATCCAATCTCTTTCTAGTAGTTCTAAGACTGCTCATCACCAAGTGTGGGTCTAAAAGCAGCTAGCTTCTTTCTCAATTTCCCTCTGTACAATTTATGGACATTCTGCACAGACTGACAGTAAACATGAGTTCTCAGTGTTTTACTCTCATAGCTGTCAGAACCAGTTACATGGTCATCAAGCTGATCAGATCTTGGTTGAAGGGTGGGTGTCTCCTGGTCTTAGGTGAACAGGGGAAGCACAAATGCACAGATTCAGGATTTGACTCATACTTGGGATTCTGTGGGCCATGTGGAAGAAAGAACTAAGAGAAGGCAAGGAGCGTGCTTACCTGGAAGTCGCTGCTTCATGTAGGTTTGAGTTAGCTATCCTTACAGAGCAGAGTTGGTAGAAAACTGATGTTCTCTCACAGCAGAAGAGAGAAGTGAGGTTTTTGGGGGGTTTTCCAGTTGGGAATTTTCAAGTCTAAACAACTGCAAGGCAGTGATGCTCAGATGCATGAGGATAATTCTGGGAATCTCTTTGCAGTGAAGGGAGTTGGGAGAGAAGGATGTGTTACAGTTGGAAAACTCACACATATGTTCGGAAGGACAAAAATAACTACTTTAAAAATGATATGTGCTATTTAAAATATGTGAAATCTTTTAAATTCTTATCTAACAGGTATGTAAGTAAAGTTTGAGAAACTGCTTTAGGATGGAAAAGAAGGTGCAAGAAAATATAAAGCAAGTCTAACACTAGTGTTGGCTAAATAGGGATAAATAAACAGCTAAATAGCAGTTTATTCAGCACACAGAGACATGGAGCAAGAAGGGAGTTTAGAGAACATATCCAGCCCAGAGGTCAGCAAACTACAGCCCCATAGTCACATTTAGCCTAGCTGCCTCTCTCTCTCTTTTTTAATGGCCCTTGAGCTAAGAATGTGTTTTACATTTTAAAATAATTTGGGAAAAAATATCAAAGAAGAATGGTATTTCATGACATGTGGAAACTGTGTACAATTCAAATCTTAGTGCTCATACATAAAGTTTTGTTGGCACACGCCATGCTTATTTGTTTATATATTGCCAATTGCTGCTTTTATGCTACAATGAAGGGGTACTTGCAGCAGACCGTGTAAGGCCTGCAAATCTTAAAATATTTATCAGGCATTTTATAGAAAAAAATTGCTGACCCTTGACCTAGCCCACCATTCAGGCAAAGAAAGCGAAGCCCTGAAAATGCAATAGATTTATCAAGTTCAGATGGCTAAACAGTGGAGGGTTCTTAATCTTATTAACAAAATCCTCCTTTCATTTTATGTATTTTTAGTGATCATTACTATGTCAGCAGTTTTCCTCTTTTTCTGGATGTTTTCTAGCTCCAAAGAGCTTTTCTAATAGAATTTTCTAGAGCGTATCCATAAATATGTTTGATAAAGACAGGCTATGTTTTCCCCTGCTTCTAATGCCCTTTTAAAGGATCTTAAGCATTGACCTCATTTTTCTAACTAAGATCTCTTATGAACTGCATGAAATGTCTTCATAAATTATCTTTTAATTTGTTAGCAAACTGTCCATTACCTGCTAAGAACTTTACATTCAATAAGATATACTGCCACCAAGTGGCCAATGGCATCTTTGTTATGCTTGCCCCATCAGGCTATCACTGAATTATCATAGGATCATAGGATTCCGCGGTTGCAGGAAAGTGTACATCCCAACTATTAACAAGAAATCATTGCTTCAGGAGATTATAATGCTGTGAAAAGTTGCAAATAGAAACAGATATTTTTTTCAAAGACATGTACACTTAGTCACTTTTAAGGCCAGATATAAAGAAATGTAAACTCACAAATACAATTTGGTACTATCTCTAAGGCTCCAATTGTTTTTAATCTTTGATAAAACTAACCCTATAAAAAAATCTTTGATAAAAACTAACCGTGTGATATAGTGTTTAGACTATAGCACAGCTTCCTAACTCTTTCTGTTATTTTCAGTTCAGTACCACTCAGAGGTGTTTTAAAATAACATGACATCAAAAACCCTTGATACTTGCTGTTATTTATCTTGTTATTAAAAGAGAAATGGTGGGCTTGTCCAGTGGCTCAGGCCTGTAATCCTAGCACTCTGGGAGGCAAAAGTGGGTGGATTGTTTGAGCTTTGGAGTTTGAGACCAGCCTGAGCCAGGGTGAGATCCCCATCTCTAAAACTAGCCTGGTGTTGTGTTGGGCACCTGTAGTCCCAGCTACTGCGGAGGCTGAGGCAAGACGATTGCTGGAGCCCAAGAGTTTGAGGTAACTGTGAGCTATGATGCCATGGCACTCTACCCAGGGTGACAAAGTGAGAGTGTCTCCAAAAAAAAAAATTAATTAATAAAAGAGAATTGGTGGTCTCAGTAACTCTGCTTGTAAACTATCAGGACATAGCCTATTACCTTTATAGCTTTTTCCTTATCTCATGTAACAGTGTGTTCATACCTTTTGCACATTTTCATATTGGGTTTTTGGTCTTTGTTTCCTTTGATCTCTAAAAATAATTTATATGTTAGGTATGTTGCCCATTATCTGTGATATATGTTGCAAATACAATTTTCCATTTGACTTTGCTTTTGGTGGTTTTTATTTTTTATTTTTATGTAGTCAAATTTATTAGTATTTTCTTTTACTGAATCTGGATGTGGAATATTAGTTAAACAGCCTTTCCACAAGTTATAAAGGAATTTGCCATTGATTTCTTCTAGTGTTATATGGTTCAGTTTCATTTTTTATATTAAGATCTCTGATCCATTGGGAGTTTATTCTTGTGTATAGTTTGGGGTGTGGATCCAATTTTGTCTTTTTCAAAATGGCTATCAAGTTGTTTTCATAGCTACATATTAACTGGTCATATTTGTACCAGTGGTTTGCTTTTAGATGTCATATGAGTTTCTGGTATCATATTCTAAATTTTCATTTATACTTAGGCTTGATTCTGGACTTTGTATTCTTTTACACAGATCTGTCTATTCATGTATTAATACTAAACTTTCATTATAGAGATTTTATGATATATATATATTTCAGTATCTGGTAGTGGTACTCTTTTCTAAGAGCTCTTCTTTTTCAGATTTTTAGAAAAGCTATTCTTGCACATTTATTTTTTCATATAAACTTTAGTATCAACTTATCTAGTTCCAAAAAAGCTTATTGGTATACTTATGGGTAATCTTATTTAATTTGTAAATTAACTTGGGAAGAACAGACATTGTTTTAATGTGAATGATCCTATTCATAAAGCATCTTTCCATTTGTTCAAATTTATTTTTTTTGTATCTTAGGAGTATTCTTTTTTTTTTTTTTGCGGATTTTTTTTTTTGGCCAGGGCCAGGTTTGAACCTACCACCTCCAGTATACGGGGCTGGTGCCCTACTCCTTGAGCCACAGGTGCCGCCCTCTTAGGAGTGTTTTAATATCTTCCTCATATTGATTTTGCACATTTCTTGTTAAGTTTATTTCTTAGAATTTATCTTTTTTTATTACTATTGTAAATAGGCCTTTTTCCTCTTTTATCTTCTAACTGGTTACTATGACTATACCTCGAGGCTACTGATTTCTGTATGTTAGTTTTATATCATGCAACTTTAGATTTTTAATTGCTTTGTTGGTTTTTCTTTGTTTCTCTAAGATTTTGCAGATATTATTATGTCATCTATGAAATGCTGGCTTTACAACTAAGGTATATATTTTATTACATTAAGAAAATATTCATTATACCCTTCCTATTTTTTTTTTTTTTGAGATAGAGTTTCACTCTGTTGCCTTGGATAGAGTGCAATGGTATCAGCATAGCTCACAGCAACCAGCAACCTCAAACTCTTGGGCTGAAGTGATCCTCTTGCCTCAGTCTCCCCATTAGCTGAGACTACACGTGTCTGCCAACACCTTGCTAGTTTTTCTATTTTTAGTAGAGACAAGGTCTTGCTCAGGCTGGTCCTAAACTCCTGATCTCAAGCAGTTCACCTACATCTGCCTATAAGTGTGCTAGAATTATAGGCATGAGCCACTACTCTCAGCCTATTCCTATACTCTTGAGTGCTTTTTTGACCTCTGAAGTTGGTTTTGGGTTTTGTCAGATACTTTTTTCAGCATTTGTAGAGATCACCAAAGGAAAGTGATTTAGAAGGAATTTCTGTAAACTGGATGTTAACCATCTCCCTTACTCTTTTCACCTCAGGCTTTTCTTGTAATTCAGTTACAGTCCACTAGGTGGCAGCGGATATCCTGGCTGTCATCCACAAAGAGATCAAATTAAAATTTTCTATGTAAAGTTCGTGGTAGATTTTTATATGTACAGTTTTCAAATAAAAGTTAAAATAGTATTTGCATATTTTAATAAAAACTTTACATTATTTTTATTTTAATATAAATAGAAATCAGTATTGACCAATCATATCTCAAAAATTTCTAGAGAGCAAATGATATAACAGTATTTTTCATTTTATCTCTAGCTAATCTGGTTCTTACTTCTGGACTGAATAGATTGCTACTACTTAATTCTCTCTAATATTGTCTTGCATGCAGATAGGAAATGGCCGGCATAGCTTCGCAACTTTAATCAAAGTTGGTAACATACATTTCTTGAAGTTTCTTTATGCTATTGGTCATAAATGTTATGGGGGTTTAAGGAATAATTTTTGTACCTGCCTTCTTTTATGTGTCCATAAACTTCTATTTATTATATTCAGAGTTTTGCTTTTGCTGTTTCTATTGGCAAAATCAAGAAATGAAAATCTGACCTGCTGAGACCAAAAATCCCCATTCCACCAAGTTAGGTATTCTTCAATTAGAGAGCAGTAATTTCCCACTGATTCAGAGAAGAACATCAGTTTTTTTCCCATGAGTTTTCTGACTGGAAACTTATATAAACTATTTTACATAATGTGGTGGTTGTCACCAATCTGAGTTGCTACAAATAGTTTTATAAAGAAAGTTGTATGTATACAAAGAGAGCATTTTAAAGCCACAATGTAAAATTGGTTTTGGGGTTTTTTTTTTGAGATAATCTTGCTTTGTCATCTAGGCTGCAGTGCAGGGTCCAGGAGCAATTACAGTTCACTCTAACCTAGAACTCCTGGATTCAAGTGATCCTCCTGCCTCAGTATCTCAAGCAGCTGGTACTATAGGATTATACTACTATGCCCTGGTAATTTTTTAATTTTTAATTTTTTTGTAGAGACAAGGTCTTACTATGTTGCCCAGACTGATCTTCAATTTCTGGCCTCAAGCAATCCTTTCTGTCTCAGCCTCCTAAAGCTCTGGGATTACAAGCATGAGCTATTGTACCTAGCCCCCAAATGTAAAGTTTCTGAGCAAAAGATTAATACACATCTATAAACAGTTTTTAAAAACAAATCACTCCAACTTTTGTCACAAAATTTCCAAAGCATTCAGAAAACTGTGACAAATACTCCTACATGCCACTCAAGCAATTATTAATATTTTGCTGTGTATTTTAATATATATTTGTATCTATACAGTGTGGACATAAAGTTCATGTGCAATTTAAAATAGTTTAATATATTAATTGCACACGAACTTTATGTCCAATCTGTATTTTTCATCTGAAACATACAAAAAGAATTGCAGATATTGTGACTATTTACCTCAAAATTGTTCAGCATGCATCCCCTAAAACAAAGAACATTCCCCTGAATAACTAATCATCACCCCTAAGAAAAACTACAGTATTTCCTTAATTTCATCTAAAAACTAGTTCATACTAACATTTCCCAAAACTCCCCCCAATTCAAATTTCATATAGTACAGTTGGTTGTTAGGGTTTCTTTAGATTTTTATAATTTAGAAATGCCTTAAAAAATATGTGTGTGTGTATACTGACTTTTTTTAACATGCAATTAAAAAACCCCTTCTTTTATTAGAACAGCAGATAACTAGGTCCCCTACTACCACAAATTATGCAGTTGAGTTTCCCATATTTGGGGAAATCTCAGGGGTCAGCATATCCTGAGTGTGATTGATAAGCTTCATCCTGGAAAAACTACCTTTGTGATTATGATATCTCCCCTGCCGGTAAGTGTGATACTGTTTTACTCTGTTGCCCCAGGCTAGAGTACCCCTGTGGTGTGGTAACTCACAGAAACTTCAAACTCTTGGGCTCAAGAGATCCTCTTGCCTCAGTCTCCCTAGTAGCTGGGACTACAGGCAACTGCCACAGGCCCAGCTAATTTTTTTATTTTAGTAGAGATGGTTTCACTCTTGCTCAGGCTGGTCTTGGACCCCTGAGCTGAAGCAATCCACCCACCTTGGTGTCCCAGAGTCCTAGGATTACAGGTGTGAGGCACTGTGCGCAGCCATGATACTGTCTTTTTTTTTCTATTTGAGATAGAGTCTCACTCTGTTGCCCTTGATAGAGTCCTGTGGCATCACAGCTCACAGCAACCTCAGACCTTGGACTCAGGTGATTCTCTTGCGTTAGCCTCCCAAGTAGCTGGGACTACAGGTGCCTACCACAATGCCTGGCTATTTTTTGGTTGCAGTTGTCATTGTTGTTTTAGCAGGCCCAGGCTGGGCTTGAACCTGCCAGCCTTGGTATATGTGGCTGGCACCCTACTCACTGAGCTATAGGTGCCAAGCTGATACTTTTTGCTAAAACTAGGACAGTTGTCCTATAGAATGTCAGTATTTGGATTTGCCTGATTTTCTTTGTAGTGTCATTTAATCCTAAGAGACATTGTTAAAATTTTTTGAGACAAAGTCTCACTCTGTCACCCTGGGTGGAGTGGTATGGTGTCATGATAACTCACAGCAACCTCAAACTCTTAGGCTCAAGTAATCCTCTTGACTCACCCTCCTGAATAGATGAGACTACAGTTGTCTGCCGCAACACTCAGCTAATTTTTCTATTTTTAGTAGATATGGGGTCTCACTCTTGCTCAGACTGGTCTTGAACTCCTAAGTTCAAGCAATCTACCTGCCTCGGCCTCCTAAAGCACTAGCCACCACAGCCAGCCCTATCAAATTAACTTTATGACAATCAATTCCTATTACTGTGTGAAAGTTTTCAAAAGTTGCAGTGGCTTGAACCCATAAAATCTTCGTGGTCTGAAAAAGAACAGATTTTTTTATAGTTCAGGAAGATTTGCAACCATAGAATGTCAGGGCAGAACCACTCTCCCTCCCCCACTGACACATTAGAGAACTGAGACCTTGAAAGTAAGTGTAATGGTGTCTCTTACTTCTGCTGTAACAAATTTCCACAAACTTAGTGGCTTAAAACAATACAAATTTTTTGGTTTATAGTTCTGGAAGTCAGAAGTCCAAAATGAATCTTCCTAGGTATTGGCCAGGTTGCATTTCTTTCTGGAAACTCTAAAGGAAAATCTATTTCTTGTTTTCTACCTTTTAGAGGCTACTCGAGTTCATTGCTTATTTATGGTCACTTCCTCCATCTTCAAAGCCAGCAGCATAACATCTTAAAATCTCTCTCTGACTCTGACCCTGCCTCCCTCTTCCATTTATAAGGACCCTTTGATTACTCGGGACTGCCTGGATAATCCAGGATATTCTCCCTATCTCAAGATGAGCGAATTAGCAATCTTAAATCCATATGCAACCTAATTTCCTCTTGCCACAAAATATAACATATTAACAAGTACTAGGGTCTAGTGATGTGGACAGCTTTGGGGGCCATTATTCTCCTTACCATAATAAGTGATCTGACAAAGATTATACTGTAAATTACTCACCAGAGTCTTGTAATTACTGCAACCTTATGTTTGTTTCACATCGGAATTGAGTAAAAGGGATCCTATATTGAACCCTGTTCAAGAGAATTGAATAAAAAGGCATTAAAAGAACTCTGTTACTAAATCACCGTCTTATAAGCATGTGGATCCACAAATTGGTCTTGGAATACAGTGCTAATTTGTGTACTTGGTATATCTGAAGTCCAAATTTAATTGCTCATTTTGTTAAGGAAGTTGAATGTTTTCTTTGACTATAATTAGAAAATCCAAACAACTTTAACATTATAATTCACTTCTACTTGACATCTTAAATTCTACTTATCTTCTTCTATCACTTTAAGGTACAGTAAAAAAATCCAAAGTGTAGGAAGGTCACACATAGAGCCTCATGGGTTATCTGCTCAAATAAGACTTGAGAAGGATCATGACATCAACGCCCAGACAGGTTTGGATACTTTACTAAAAGGCAGGTCTCTGCTGTGATCTAGGGCCCATTCAAAGTCCACAAGGTCCTCTGGGTGCTGACCTCTTGTTATGATAATTCTTGTAACCAGCAATATTACATAGAAATTTTTGTTTTTGTCTGAAATAAGTATTTTTCCTAGATTACACTCATTGATGTCTCATCACATGCAACACAGTTTGTTCCACTAATGTTGGTGGGGTTTTTCTTTTTTTTTTTTTGAGACGAAGCCTCAAGCTATCCCTCTGGGTAGAGTGCCATGGCATTACAGCTCATAGTAACCTCCAACTCCTGGGCTCAAGCGAGTCTCCTGCCTCCGCCTCCCAAGTAGCTGGGACCACAGGCGCCCGCCACAACGCCTGGCCATTTTTTGGTTGCAGCCATCATTGTTGTTTGGCGGGCCCGGGCTGGGGATTCGAACTTGCCACCTTAGGTGTACGTGGCTGGCGTCTTAGCTGATTGAGCCACAAGTGCCGAGCCAACATCTCACTTTTTTAAAAAATAAAATGGCATTTCTTTGATTCATTAGGCAGCATAGTTCTCTATTTACCCAGCCATTACCCTGTTTTATCCTTTCCCCCTCTCTCTACTGACTTCTTAACATTTTCTGGATCAATTCCCTCTGCTATTTTCAATGTTCAAAATAGCATCCCATTTTTGTCAGTGGTCTGTTAACCAGCCCAGGGGGTGTTTCCTTGAACAGAAACTCTTCCTTTTGATGGTCTGCTTTCCCCTTAGCCAAGCCTGCCTGTTGCTGTTGTTTTCATCTGTAATGAAAGCAATAAAGGCACAGAAGTCAGTGTGATAGGATTCGGCTGTTTGGATGTTGAGAATCAAGTGTAATATTTGCTATGTGTTGACTTGCTGGTTCTGTTGAGGTTCTCCAGTTGACTTTAGCAAGTTGACATCAACATCCTATTTGCTTTATAGCTCTGTAAAGTCTATCAGTAGAGAGCCCTGACACGAAAGGCAAGTGTGCACGAATAGTATCTAACGGTCTTTTCAAAACTGTCTTTGGAAAAGTTTTAAAGTGCTTCCTCTGATCTCTTCCATTCATATTATTTGGAAAGAACACACCTGTGGTGGTTCATCAGGGAGGTGCCCCAGACTGCGTAAGTGGGTAGATCAGTGGGTATGCTTTGTTTGGGTGTGGGGGCAGCGGGGAACTACAAAAGCATTATACTAGTTCAAGTCCTGGATGACACTTGCTCACTGTTTGTCCTTGAGAAAGCTATCTTCAATCTTTAGTTTTCACAGCTGTAAAATGGTAATCCGGTGCAGATCACCCTCAAAGAACACTAGATCCAAGGAAGAAATACCTGTCCGATCTGAACCTCACTTAATCCTTTAAAAGGAATTTATTAATTTTCTGTTTTCCATAGTGTTGTAAGTGGGTCAGAAACCTTCTCTAAGCTGCATTCATCTGGAAAGATAGGACTAAACGCAGCCTGATTTGGAGAGATGGGAGGAGAAGCAGACAAGGAAGCTTGTCCTCCTTCCTACTCCATAATGAGGCAGCAAATGCGTTTCTTCCGAACCTGAAGAGGAGAGAGCCTGAAAGATCAAACCTGGCCCATGCAGCCACAGAGACAGGACCCAGAACGGAGAGTAACAGCAGCAGATCAAAGCCACCACTCTCCACCCCAGATCTCAGAGACACCATGCTCCCCTGCTCGCCACAGGACTGCTGAGCCTCCAACTCAGGCTGGAGACTGCATATGGCAAACCTCAGAGCCCCAGCTGGCCCTCCACGCTTGCCTCTCCCCTTAGTGATCACACCGCACCCAAGGCCGGCTCACGCGTCCATCTGTGTGCTGAGGGCTTCCAAATCTGTACGCTCACTGTGCACCGCTCTTACTTTCTTTGCACCCCCATAACTCCTTGTTTCTCGTCTCTTGAGAGCACTTCCCAGCCACTGTCACTTTGCGTCAGAACTCAGCACTATTACCTTCCAGCCACCCATGCTGGGAGCCTTGATACCTTCCTCCCCTGCCCCCACCACACTTAATCAATCACCTCCTGACTTGACTCCATCCATTTCTCATCACACTCCTGTCACATGACTAGCCAAAACCTCCCTCCCACTCCGTCACTTCTTGCCTGGCTGTTACAACAATGCCGGCCTCTACCTGACAACCAATCCACCCACCACACTGCAGCCAGAATGAACAACCTGCTCAAAATACAAACCTCATCATGTCATTGCCTGGTGGCCTCCTGTTGCCCTTAGAACAGATCCCTGCAGATGCCTTCATGATGTGGTCCCTGTCCTCCTCGTCATCCTCGTTGAAAGCATGCCCCTGGGCCCACCCACCATGCCCTTGCTCTCTTCACCCTGGCAGTGCTGGCTGCCTGCCATGACTCAGGAGGAGCAGGTTTGGGCCTTGCCCTGGCTGCAGAGCCTCACACCTGCAGCTCCTTCAGCCTGACACACTCCCCTGCATTGCCTCGCGTGTTTCTCTCAATGCAGTCATCAGATTCCAGCTTAGGGCTGGGCACAGTAGCCCATGCCTATAATCTCAGAACTTTGGAAGGCCAAGGCAGGAGGATCGCTTGAGTTTAAGCTTCCCCCTTTGCTTCCCCTGCCCCTGAAGAGATGTCTTTGTGCTCCCTCACAAAACTAGGTGCACCTGTTATGTGCTCCTAGCGTTACTCTCCTACTGGTCACACAACCACCTCATGTGGATTTGTTTCCCATCAGTCTTTTCCATCAAACTGCGAGTTCTGAACAGCAAGGATTCTACATCCACCTTGCCCATCACTGTATCTTCAGTGGCGGGCACCAAAAAAGGTCATCCATAAAGATTTGTTGGATGAATGAAAAAGCAGAGGTAGTACATGGGTAGACCAGAAGGAAAAGTAATGCAGACTCTGAGCCACAGTGTCTTGTTCAGTCTTGTCTTCAAATACTTCAATATGTTACCAAATAGAGTAGGTCCATTTTGTCTTTATAAAATAAAGTCCAATGTTACACCTTGGCTTATCATTGCCCAGCAGTTTCCAGATTTACTCAAATTAAAAGCCAAAGTCCTTGAAAGGACCTATAGTTCCAACTTAACCTGACTCTCTTCTAATGGACTGGCCGACAAGCGAGGACACCTCAGGCCCTTTGCACCTGCTGTTCCTCTGCCTGGGTTGTGCACCCTCCAGGCAACTGCATGGCTCCCTGCCTCAGCATTGTGAGTCTTCATCTGAATATCACCAACTCATTGTTGCTTTTTCTGGCCTGTTTAAAATTAGAATCCCTGGTATACCTTTCTTGTCTTTTTCTGCCTTAGTGGTCTCTGAAACACTTAGCACTGCTTAAAATTCTATATATTTTACTTACTATTCTGCTTCCTCCCACAGGACTATAAGCTCCCTGAGGGCAGAGACTTTTTGCCTCTGTTGTTTTCCCTGGAGTTCTCCCAACATTTAGAACCACCCCAGTGTAAACATATCCTGGTGTCCACGGCTGACACTGCATGTCACACCCGACTGTGTTTTGCGTGAGTCCTGGAGCCTGCTGTCCACCCTTTCTGTGAGCCTCTTTAGAATATTCCACCATATGCCATGTCTGCAACAGATCGCACCAGTGATTGAAAGTTGGAGCTGAATATAATCTATCAGTCTTATTTCCCGCCCCCACACCTGCTTTAACTGCTCCCGATTTAGCAAGTGCCATTTTATAGAGTCTAATTATAGGGGAGTGTAACAAAAGCAGTTTCATGTTGAAATAGCAGTCACATGAGCCCTCATGAGAGGTATTCAAACATATATGGCAGTCTAGGGATAGCACAGGATAAGCAGTAGACGGCAGGGTTTCAAATGAGCATCACTGAATTGAACTGAGAGGTAATAAACCCACATGGGCCTAGGGGAGGGGATGGGGAGTGTGCCTTCCTAAAATACAGACGTGTTCGGTGGGTCCTCCTTAGTTATGTATTCATTTGTTCATCCTATAGATGTTACAGCCCGTGATTTAGAAGACGATCTTTCTTGTAAACAGATACATTAGTCCCCCCCCCCCAAACGTACAAGGTCTATGGCAGAAATATGGGAAGCAATGCAAGTCTGCCTATGTGAGCCAAAAAGCTTCCATCAAGGAAGTGACATGTGAACAGGGTCTTAAAACAACTAAGAATTGCCAAGGAAAGGAAGGGGAGAGGAGAGGAGAGAGAGCCTGGTGCCAGGGCAGTGCGGGGCAGTGAAGCAGAGTGAGAGCTCAGCATGGCAGGATGTCAACGTCACAGCCCAAGATGTAGCAACAGAGAGGTCGCTGAGGACCCCAGTGAAGTTTTAAGTCAGGAGTTCACTGAAATTACACCATTTTAGGAGCTGGTGTAAGGGCAAGATGATGAGTTATACTCTAGATTCTTCTACTGTGAGACACAGGCCTGAGAAGAGGGGTGGATAGAAATGTTCCCTCCCCACCTCCATATCCAGCTCTGGGAAAACTGAAGCGACTAGGCTGAGTGGGCAAGAGGGAATAAAAAGAAATCATAAATGCTTCCAGCCTCCAAATAGCCTTCCTCCTCACAGCCTCAAATTAGATCCATTTCAGTTAACAAATGCCTTTTTTAATTCGAAAACACCCTCTAGGAACGTTAAGTGCAAAAGTCATTCTCATCTAATTGTGATTTAATCAATCCAGCAATCAGTCGTTCCACAAAGATTGGTTAAGTATCTACCACGAATAGAAATGAGAGTTGAGGAAATCAACACTTGGTCAAAGGAGGCCAGAGGAAGCAAGGACCCTCTGGAACCCAGGCCTGGTGTGTGGGGGACAGTAGGAGCAGCTGTCACATGTCACTTACATGTCTCAGCCTGGGATCTTGGTCCCTAGTCAGCAGGAGGACACAGGAAACACAGTAAGCAGGTAGCGAAAGAACAAAGGCACTTCCAGGTGGGTGGCAAGAGCAGAAGGCTTCCTCCAGCCTCATGGGACTTCCACTCTTTCTCTGTCCACCTCTCCCCACCAAGATTCTTCTGAAGATTGGCAAAACTTCCTCATCTCCTATTCAGTTTTCAACTCACTGTGATCAGGCCTCCCAACCACTTTCCTGATAAGCTCTCTCAACAGTGTCACTCTAAACCTACCAGGTGAAAATCTCCACTGGAAGTCAGATGTTATGAGTCAGAAGAAATGGAGTCTCACTTACACACTGCAACCTTGCCTGGACTTCCATGCTCCAGCACCATGGATGTGTCTCTACCCTTAATCTTAGCCCTTTCCAGTCTATTTCCCAAAGAGCAATCAAATGATTGCAAAATGTGAAGCTGATGCGATCACTCCCCTGTTTAAAATCCTTCCCACTGCCTTTGGAGTCAAGTTTAATGTCTGAGGAGTGGCTGGCAAAGCTCCCCATAGTCTGGTCCCCACAACCTGCTTCCTGTTCCCCTGCTGGTCTCTGTCCTCCCTGTGGCACCTGAACTCATCAGGGCTCTTTCTCTTCACTGCCCTTCTTTGCTCTTTGCCTGGGTAAGTCTTACTTATCTGTCAGATCTCAGTTTAGAAGTCACTTCTCCCAGGAAAAGTGACTCCCACTTCTTCAATCTTGAGTCTTGGCCAGGTACTTCCATTAAGGTACTGTCAGAAGACCCTGTATTTATTCTGCCACAGGACTTACCATGCAATAGTGATGTCCACAATGACATGTCTATGTCTTCTTCTGGTCTACTATATCCTTAGGAGCAAAGAGTTCCAAGCTCAGAGTCTAGCAAAGTACAGGAGACCCTCAGAGTTTTTGAATCATTAAATTACTCTGGGACCTCCATCAGCCAACTAGCATCACCTACCATTGCCTCATAGCTTACCTGTACATAAAGCAGGTGTCCCATGAGTAGAAATGTTGCTCTCATCACATTAAAAGACAACAGAGCAAAGAATCAGAGTGGAAGATCTAGGCCAGTCAGCTATGTGACCTTTGACCAGTTACTTTGGCCAGTTATGCTTTAGTTTCTTCTTAACAAAATAAAGACTATAATAACGTTACAGAGAGGGGTGGGTATAGTAGTGCTGATACAATATTTAACAATTGACTTTTTAAGAAATAAGAAAGGATTTGTAGTGTTAGCCAATTCTCATGGTGTAAATATTCCCCCCATGGCCAGTTTGAAGCTGTGTCTACCAACCTGACATCACTGATCATGGAACTTGTCCACCTTATGAACACAGTAGATGTAAATAACTTCAAGAGTGTAGACAGTAATAAAATGTAATAAACAACTGAGAATTGATTGTAAATATTATCTTGTTCTTGACATAATTTCCTTTATTTCAAGTTTATAAAATGTATCTTTCTATGAGGGTTATGTTTTACAACAAGCTCACAATATCTGATTTCTTTTTTTTTGAGACGGAGTCTCACTTTGTTGCCCTTGGTAGACTGCCATGGTGTCATAGCTCACAGCTACCTCAAACTCTTGGGCTCAAGCAATTCTCTTCTCTCAGCCTCCCAAGAAGCTGGGACTATAGGCACCTGCCACAACACCTGGCTATTTTTAGAGACAGGGTCTCACGCTTAATCAGGCTGGTCTTGAATCTATGAGCTTAGGGCAATCCACCCGCCTCAGCCTCCCATAGTGCCGGGATTACAGGTGTGAGCCACCACACCTGGCCTAATATCTGAAAATTTAACAATTGACTATTTCAAATTGGCTGGATTAGGCACCCCCACAAGACTGGGTGGGGCACGTGTGTGGTGACGATGAGAGATGGCTTGCTACTCTTCTTCATGGCCTATGTCTGGGTGGGCAGGGTCAGCTCACAGAGATGAGGAAGAGGAGGATGTTGCATTCTGGGTTTAAGTATATGTCATGCTCTGTAATACAATGTGATAAGACATGGGTGATAAGGTGATATGGTGATCCCCATCTGGGTCGGTGCTTTGTGCTCATGCCTTACCTACCCACAGCGCTCTGGAGAAGCAAAGGGGTTTAGAAACTGAAACTTTGGCCCTAACAATCGCAAACTAGCATCAAATCGTAGCAAATAGTACATCATCTCTTTGAAGATTACTGGCCTATGTTATGTATCATCTTTTATTTTAACATATCTTTGTGATATTAGTCAATGTTTATTATATATTAAACATATGAATCAAGTTTTGATCATTTCTTAGAACCATTTAGTCATCTGTGATATCACATTTTTCAGTACAGATTACATTTCAGAAGTTCCTATCGAAGGTCTGTCAATGTGCTGTAAGCAAAAAGGAATTTCATGATTCAATAAGTTTGGGAAATACTACATCAGAGTTATCGCCACAGACTTGAAGAACTTTTCTACTCAAGGCTCTAACCCCAAATCACAAAGCAATGCCATGTAGAGGGTGATCTATCTTTACTGTCGTCCTCACTTTTAATGTCAAAACCCAGCCCTGTCTGAAATATTCAGTAACCCTCTCCTACCCACAGAATGGATTTCCATACATTGAGAATACAAGAAGGAATTTTTAATTGTCTGGAAAAATGTTTACTTTGCCACCCATATGCCTGGTGACTTAAATAGATGGTTACCTTTTCTACAAACAGCTGGACTTCTATATGGCACTCAAATAGTAAGATATCCAAGCCTGCAGGTGACCATTAATCTTTGAGACAGATAATAAGAGAAACGTGATAACAATTCTAAGCTCTATCACTATATCCAGTTACATTGTTAAAAATCACAAAGCAAAAAACAAACCACCAATATACTTGGACGACTCTATTTGAACAAGTAGAAATGCTTTTATAATTACAGTTGAACACCTCTGCAGCTTTATTTGAGGTCAACATAAAATACAGCTATATCAAATAGAAATTCCACATCTGTTTTAGAAGCACTGCTCAAGTATGAAAATACTTCCTATTGGTATAAAAATGAGATATTAAATTGCTCTTAGAGTTTGGTATAAGAGAAAATATCAGATTGTCTCACCTGAAGACACAGCATACTGATTTTACTAGATGATAATGAGAACCATGTGACCCATCATGCTTCCTTTTTCTCCTTGGCTATCAAGAACCTAAAGTCTGTGTCCAACTGAAAGAGAAACCTTTCACTCTGGCTTTCTTGTACAACTATCACTGCCATCATCAGGACATGACTCTTTTATCTTTGGTTTTATAGTCCGATTGAAAGTGTAGATTTTATTGTATACTCCTCCATATTATCTTTGGGAGCAGTCCAAGCATGAATAATTAATAAATGAATAAGTGTGGCTCAGTACGGTTAGCTTAGTCAGCTTGCTGCTGCTTCATCACTATGTCTTTGTGAGTGCCAGCACTACTAAATGCCCACATCATTACAGTCAAAAGAAACAATCTCTCCTTCTTCGGAAGAATGGAAAAAAATGAACTTTAAAATCAAATTCACAAAGACTGGAAAAGGTTTGTTTATGAAACCAATTCCAATCTTCCTCCCTCAAACATTACAAGAAGCCCCTTGAAGTTACATTGGATTCAATCTCCCCACTTTCCTCTCTCTCACTCAATCATAAAGAAGTGGGGCTGTGAGAAGGGACAGGTCTGAATAATCTCCAAGAAGAGAGTGGGCCCTGGATCATTTAAGCCAAAGCCAATGATGCTTTGGAATCGCAAGGCTGTACAGAGAAATTCAAATGGAGACTTCATAAGAATTCTCTTGCTCTACTTTTTCTTACCCTGCTGGGCATCCCCAGAGCTGGAAGGACACCTACATCTCAGGACTGGGAATGAAAGGGGCTGTTAGTAGCAAAGCAAGCCCTACAATCCAGATGTGCAGAGTCCCACCCCAATTGTCTACCAAACCTTCTCACTCCACCAATAATGCAAGTAATTTCCTACTTTTTCCCTGGTATTTTCATTCCCCCAAAGGATAGAATGGTAATCATATTTACACTCTCGTCAACCATCATGCCTAGTTTAGAACACCAGCATCATGGAATTTAAACAATGTCAGCGTCACTTGTGGTATAGGTGACGTGAGTGCGCTAAGATGTAAAAATGACTGAAGAAGGAACAGGGATTTAAAGGAAGATTAGAAAAGTTGTATGTGCAATTAAAATGTCTTTCAAGTTTTAGGTGAGTAGTTTAAAGACTGTGTAAGTCTAGAGGGAAAAGAATAGCAAAGTCCCATTCTAGCACCAACAATCTTCCTCAGAGGTGCAGAAGCTGACTGCCCTCAAGAGTGCTAGGGATGATGAAATGAGGTGCCCAGAGGTCAAAGACAGCAAACTCAAAGTGAGAAGCAGAAAACACATTCTTGTTTTTTTAAGTGGAACTAATTGATATCTTTGAACCCTACCTCTTGATTGGATTGATCTGCTTCAGTTTTGAAGCACAAACGTGGGAGGGAAAGATTTCAGAAGGACGAATAGGTTCCTTGATATTTCTAATTCGGAGAATATTAGGACATGAACTCATTCATTCCTTTCTTCATTTATTCATGTATTCATCTACCCATTCATTCATGCAATATTAAGCACCAGCACCAGGCGAGGCAACTACCAGCTTTGTTGGAGGATCACAGGTGCATATACGATGTGGCTTCTCCAATAAGGACCCTGCAATGTTATGGGGCAGAAGGATACAAACAAATAATTACCAGTAAGTCCTATAAAAGAGGGAAATACAGTATTGGGGAGTTTGGGGAATAGAGGAAAGATAGTTGGTTGAAATGAAGCCTTGCTTCAACCAAACAGGCATTAGAAAGAAGGAACAAAGACAGTGGTGCTCTGCCTTTCATGGCATACTCATGCCTGCAGAACAACACACAGTTTGGGTGACTGCAATTTGACACAGACAGAAAGTGGGCAGGCACATGAAAATGATCAATGACCACAGCTAGCTAGAAGGGCAATCTGGAAGAATAAGAGGTCATGACGCTTACTGAGTTAACCGATATCCTTTCAAGGCATGGGAATTTGGACACAGACACACAGAAGGAAAATGGCCATGGGAAGACGGGAACAGAGACTGGAGTGATGGTGTTATGAGCTGAGGACCCAAGGGACCAAGGATTGCTAAGGGTTGCCAGCAAGCCCCAGAAGCTAGAAGAAGCAAGCAAGAATGCTCTGTCTTCAGAGAGAGCTCAGTTTGGCCAACTTCTTGATTTCCAGCTTCTGGCTTCCAGAATTATGAGGAAATCAATTTCTGTTTTTTTAAGCCCAGAGGGTGAATGCTTTAAGGCCAGTTTAAATGTTTCCCTCTCTCAGAAGCTCTCTGGTCCCTGCTTTCAGAACTTACTGTTTCCTCTGGGCCCCTTGACTTACCCTGTGCCCCTCAGCTCCACTTTGTCTGTCTCACTAAACAAAGCTCCTTGGGGACAGAAAATGCACCTTCTTTGTTTTCCTCTGCCAAAATTTAGACTATTCAGTCAAAAATAACTTGGTCCCAAGAAAGGACAGAGAGAATTTGTTCCTCATCCCACATTTGGGAGTCGAGGTAACTGTGAGCCTATTTTTAAGCCACAAGAAAATGAGTGAGTGTTCAAGCTTCTGTAAGTGTCTCTACATACATTCTGGGCTCGATAAAAGCTGCTGGCATCTCTTTGACAGATGAACAGGCTACACTTGCCACTTTCTTGGGCATCTGGCTTCTGTATCTACTCTCTGGGCACCATCTATTTCTTTTCTGGAAATAATCGGATGCAAAAAAAAAAAAAAAAAAAAAACCAGACTTCAAGCATGTCTATTCTTTCTCTACCAAACTCCTTACTTCTCACCCCATTACCCTTCTACGGAACAAAGGCAGCCTCGAGGATCACAATGTAGTTGAAAACAGTGCGGGTCCTCGGTCTCCCTAGTAAAACAACTGCAAGCTGGCACTGCCACGTGGATTAGAAACAGTTGAGAGGATTGTAAACAAAGGGTAATGATACACGGTTATGTGGCAAGCGGGTGGGAGGTGTTCAGTGGGGTGTGCCATGGATTGGTGATGGGCCCAGTTTCCCCTAACATCTTTATTAATGATGAGGTAGGAGGGGAAAACACTACCAGCACATTCATTAAAGGCAGGAGGATGCTAAATTTGGGAGGTGTTGCAAACACACGCAGGACAAGGAAGAAGCACAAGATTGGGATGGTGGAAGCAGCGTCCGCAAGGAAGAGCAGGACAGGGCTCGACTGCACGAAAGGGACCCCCAGCCACCAGGCAGAAGCCGCCTGATCCTCAGTGAGCCACACGCCTTTCACCTGAAATCCTTCATTTAGAGAAATTTTCTTTTTGTCCCAAGACTTCAGTGTTTTTGCTGTATGACAATATGATGCTTTTTTGTGGGGGGGAGGGGTCTGGCTTGTAATCCTAGAAGCATTAAGAGTTAATCTGCTTTCATGAGTCATGAAAATCAGAGGACCTAAATAAAAACACCCAGACAAACTCTCGGACTTCAGAAAGAACAGTAAAACAAACAGCATCTCCACCGTACTCTGAATAGGAATCGTCCGACTTCCAAGTGTGAGAGAGAGAGAATATTTCAACCCTGCTGGGCCTCCTGGTCTCTAGCTGCCATTAATTTAGTATCATTTTTTTTTTCAAGGTTCTCTTCCTTTTCTGGGCTTGATTATCTTTTCCAGAAGGATCTCCCTGTCTTCCAGAAGGATCTCCTTCTCCCAGGAATGCTCAGAGGAGGGTGGTGGGTTATCAATCCCATTATGCAATTTTTAGTTTAATGTATCAAGGCATAAAATTCACTCAGAAGACCTCTGTGAGTTGTGTGAAGGAGAGAAATCTGTTTCCTGCCCACAGGAATAACAGATGGAGAGCTATTTACCTTATTTTCAAAAGTCAAATGGTAAATCTGGAAGAGTAAAATAAAGCTGCAGGCTTCAGAACATTAAGCTCCTTGAAGAAAATTGTTGTATAAATAATATATTATAAGCACTTAAAAATCTTACCTGCTTGCAAAATTTTCTCGAGTCCTCCCCAGAGCATTCAATACGGCAAAATGTTATTTCTTTCTTTATTCATTCAGGACTTACCGAATACCTCCTGTGTGCCAAACCTGAGTCCTGCCTCAGAGGATTAAAGGAGATGAAAGGTAGGGAGAAGACTAGTTTAAATATAATTTTTCAAAGTGTGGTGGGATAAGAGCAGTGCTCATGTCTGAGCTGGGTCTTTATAAATTGTAGAGTTAGTTGGCCAGTAAAAATAAAAGCAGGAAGGCAATGTATGCAAAGGTATAATGAGTTAACAATAAATATGTTGTTAATATAATTGCTAGAAATGGCGAGTGGTTCTGTGAGGCCTGTGAAGATGCAGAGGATGATATTGCAAAATGAAAATTTCTTGAGTGCTGGCTACTAAAGAGAGAGAAGGAGGAGGCAGATCCCCACCCTAGGTTGGATTCTCAGGGTCCTTTCCCATGCTAAGGGGAGTGAGCTTTGTTTTCTAAGTAACAGGGAAGCATTCCTCTTTATAAAGCAGAGAATAATGATATGCCCCCTAAGTGGGTCAATCAACTAATTTTTCCTAAAATTCTTATTTAGTTCAAGCTTGATTTGACTTGCTACAAGTCTAAATGCTTGGGCTAATAATGTCCAATATGCTAAAAAAAAAAAAAAGCCATATCTGTGTTTAATATTACAAAATACAGCACTGGTAAAATATGCAATCACGTACAATCTTACAGAAGGAAGACTTCAACAAATTATTTTTAAATTGAGTTTTTTACCAATTATAAACATTTCTGTTTGCAAAAACAAATCCATTTTAGACTCAGCTGAAAGGATTGTTCCTGACATTATACACACAATCACTGTGTTAGGACAGGCCGACTGAACATGGGCAGAGGAATAAAATACATGAATTACTATCCCCACCGTCTTATCCCCACAACACGCATCTTCATATCAATATGAGACCACCTGTACTAAATCCCAATTGGAGAACCAGGATTCCTGACTTCTATCTTTTCTAGCATTTGGCGTGATGACCTTGGGCAGGAGATGTTTTCCATTGCCCTGCCCTTTCACATCCCTAAAATCAAGTTTATGATACATTGATAAAATAATTTTTAAAAATCTACAAATAACCATCAAGCTTTTCGAGTAATAGACCCAGAAGAAATGGGGACCTGGCAAGGATACTGTCAAAGTGATTCAAATGGGAAATAGGCAGAAACAGATGACTTTAACAGCTCAGGTCAACTCCCAGATTCTATAATGTCATGACGTGTACCCAAGGCATGGTTAGTATCAGTTCTTGTTGTCACTGGTTTAGGGGAAAGGCCCATAGTTTCTCTCCATATAAAGATCTCAGTGCTACAACAGAAGGGAAGAGTTGCCTCTTAACACGTCACAAAATAAGACCAGCTATAAAAGCTACAGGGCACACTAACGTAGCAACTTAGCAAATGGGTTATAAGCTCAGATATTTTTTACTTTCTGAGTTAAAAAAAAAAAAGACAAAAACAACCCCTACCCCTACCTCGAAAAAACACCTCTGACAGCCAGCACCTTTGTGGGGCTACCACTGAGTTTAGGATATTCTCATCAGAACGTTGCCCAAGGTATTACTGGGAGCTCCAGGGCTACTACAGCCCTGTGACCACGAAGACCCACAGAGAAAACGCCTGTGGCAATGATGTACTTTCTTTCTTTTTCTTTTATAGAAATTATTTTTAATATCACACATTGAATTTTTTTTTTTGAGCGTCAAGCTGTAGCCCTGGGTACAGTGCCGTGGCATCACAGCTCACAGCAACCTCAAACTTTTGGGCTTAAGCAATTCTCTTGCCTCAGCCTCCCAAGTAGCTGAGACTACAGGCGCCCAACACAACACCCAGCTATTTTGTTGTTGTTGTTGCAGTTGTCATTCTTGTTTTAGCTGGCCTGGGCCAGGTTCGAACCCTCCAGGCTTGGTGTAGGTGGTCGGTGGGCGCCCTTACTCACTGAGCTACAGGCGCTGACCACATTGAATATTTTTTATACAGCAAAGAATTTTCTACATTAAATCTATTTAGTTCTCAGCATGTTGCAACTAAGTACAACTATTTGAAGCAAAAGAGGAGACAGGTTACCTATAACAATCTATGTTGGGGGTGAATACGGCAACAAAAGGAAATGGTTACAGAGCGCTAACAGCATGTCTATCAGTATATTCCATTCGGAAATGAGAATCAAAATATATTTCCTGTTTATTTACCTACTTAGGAAATCATTCTTTAATTTTTTTTTTCATTTAGGAAATGATTCTTTAGCATGCTGGGGAACAATGCTGTTAATGAACAGTAGAATGGGGTACTTCCTTATCCTCTCTCTTCAGTTGCTAGCACCCAAGAAACATTCACTTCATAGTAACTAAAAATAAGTTTCAATTCTGGGGTATTGTCTAGATTTTTTTTCCTTGTCTATTATAGCGCTGGACTACAGGTTTTACTCACCAAACTGCCTTGACCAGTATAGGCCTAAGAATTAGTTTTAACGTATAACATCAACCATATCTCAAGCTATTGTACACTCTCTCCCAAGAAAATGTAACTTGATCCCAGTTGATGCAAGCCTAGATCCTCTCTCACATCCAGGATCTCACTTGGTAGCTTATGTTCAAGATTTCAATTGGGGGGCCGCCTGAGATGAAAAGGCATAATGGCCTTCTATTGTTCCATCTTTAAATGTGGACAAAGCAAACGTCTGTCTAAACAAGGAGGCTGTGCTGTTTGAGACAATGTTGGAAGAGCTAGGCTGGGTCAGGGTGAAGCCCAGGATAAGGGCTCTGCAGATTCCCTGCCAGGAATCTATGCACTTGGCATGAGGGAAGTGATCACAGACTGTGTTCCTAAACCCCCTTTCCCACATATGAAGATCACACACTTTTATTTGTGAATTCATCCTAGAAAAAGTGCTACACATCTTATGGCTGAATATCGCTGGAGTCCCCGTTGAGGTACTTCCCTTGGGAAACTATGTACCAATGCTAGCGCTTAGCCCGCCCTTCAAGGCAATTTTGGAGCTCTTTTTTCTGGAAGGCCATCGGAGTTGAAATCGTATGAGGTCTGACACTGGGGTTCACAAACTCATCCTAGGTAAAGCGCTTTGCAGGGTGGACTAGGCACTGGCGTCAGTGCATAGCTTCCCCAGGGGAGTGCCTCCGAGGTGGTCATGGTGATGGTCAGCAATGAGGTGTGCAGCACTTTTTCCAGGATGAGTTCATGAACTTAATTGTCCAACCTCAAACACACACGCACACATGCACACACGTATATACATATATATGGCATTAATCACACACACACACAAAAAAAATTCAGCAAGAGGACAGACAACCCAGAGCCTAAAGTCCCCACAAATTTCTGAGATCAGTAAAGTCTTGCGCATGCCCAAAGACTTTGACTTGTTAAATGGAATCTACCCCTGCAGACTCTTAGGTCTATGTAGTTTACTTCATAGAAATAACCCCTTCCTTCACCAGAGGACACGGCAATGCTAAGGATCTCATTTATTGAGAGACCTTTTGGTCTTGTTACCCGGCTCCGAAGAAAGGGGCCCATTTTGAGGGACTTGCTCATTTTTGTAGGAAGAATGAGATAGCAGCTATGATGTTTCTAGAATGCCAGAAAGAAATCAACTTTTCTCAATGTACACAGCCCTTTTATGAAACTAATCTATAGCTCTCAAGCAAAAGATACAACTTAATTCTAGCCCAAAAATATGGGGAGGGAGTGGGGAAGGGGAGGGGAGAAGGGCGGATGGGTGGTGGGAGGGTGACGGGAAAGATCACCTATATATCTGTCTAACAAGGGTATAAGTGAACTTTTCTAGAACTAGAATATAAATGTGTTGATACAATGATTAAGCAAATGACATGAAATTTATGTTAACCAGCTTGATGAAAGTGTTTCAAATTGTATATGAAAACAGCACAATGTACCCCCCCAAAAAAGAAATTAATTATGAATGTTTGAGGTAATGAATATCCCCATTACCCTGCTTTGATCATTATAAATTGTATGCATGTATAAAAAACATACACACCCCCTAAGTATGCACAACTGTTATGTATCAATTTTTTAAAAAAGAAATGAGAATATTCACTTAAAATGTATGCATTTCACTATATATAAATGTTACCTAAAAAGAAAAAAATCTGCAAATAATATATAAATATTAAACTTTATGGAATGATATGCATGCTGCAGTATTTTAAAATATTTAAATACTGGTGTCTGGAACTTAATTTGAAATGTGTTTAAAAATAAGATAGTTTGATGAATGGGCAAGAGGATAGATAGATGGATAGATATGTACCAGATCAAATATACTAAAATATTTATGGTAGAATGGTGGTGGGTATAGTAATATTCAATGTAATATTCTCTATCCTTGAAATTTTTCATAATAGAAGTTTTAAAAAAGAATCCATACAATGAATATTATACTTAATCATAATATATTAAACATTTTCCTCCCAAGATAATGGTCCTCAACTAAGGATGATTTTGCACCATGGAGATACTTGGAAATTCCTACAGATATTATCTCCAGCTATTCTTGTTCTGGAAGAGTTTCTGCCACTGGGGGATGAGAGGACACTACTAGTCTCCAGTGGGTGAGAGGTGGAGATGCAGCTAAATAAGCTGCCACATGGGTTTGCCACACAGCAGAGAACCGTCATGCCCGAAGTGTCTGCATTGCCAACCTCCATAAACCTTGCCATAAAATCACAAACAAGGCAAGAGTATCTGCTTTTTCTATTTCTATTCAACACTGTACAGGGGATCCTAGCTATTATAGCAAGTCAAGAAAAAGAAAAGGCAAAAAAATGTTAAAAGGAAGAAGTAAAACTATTTAATTTTTGCAGGCACTCTGACTATACAATTACATAGCAAATCCTAAGGAATCTAAAGTTAAAATTGCTAGAGTTGATAAGTACATTTAGCAAGATTAGAGGATAGGTCAATCACAAAAATCAATTTAATTCTGCATATCAGCCAAGGACAACTTAGAAATAAAATTATAAAAAGCAACACTAGTCACCATACATCAACAAATATAAAATATCTAAAACTAAATTTAATGAAAGATGTGTAGAGTCTAATTACTAAAAACTATAAACATTTCCAAGAGAAATTAAATAAGGACTAAATAAATGAACGGTCCATGTCCATGGATTAGAAGATTCAACATTATTAAGATGAGAATTCTCCTCAAATGAACCTATAGATACAATGAACTCCTAATCAAAATGCTAGAAGTCTTTTTTTTTGTAGAAATTGTGAAGCTGATTTAAAATTTGTATGAAAATTCAAAAAATGTGTATAATCAAGCACTCTTGAGAAAGAATGACAAAGTGCCAGGACTTACATTACTTGTTTTAAGACTTATTACAGAGCTACAGTAATCAGTACAGTGTGGTATCTGTGTAAAGATAAGCAGAAACATTGATGGAACAGAAAAGAGCAGAGAAACAGAGACATACATGTGCAGTCAGTTGATTTTTCACAAACTGCCAAGGCACTTCAGTGGGGAATCGGAAGTCTTTTTAAAATATAATGATGTAGATGAGGTGGGGGTGGAGCCAAGATGGCGGACTGCAGCCAGCTTTTTACAGAAGCTCCCGTCCAGAAGGAGGCTGAAAGGACAGAAGTTTAGCTAATTAGCTGAAGGGTTGGAGCAGAGCCAAGAGAGAAGATTGATCTCCTCACTTCAACCTTCCTGAGGAGAGCTGCAACCCCAAAAATACAACCAAAAGGTACAAAATCCACCACCAAGTGGACGGGAGTCCCCTCCCCCCACAAGAAGGGCTTGCAGTTTACTCTATGCACACAAGTGAGCAGAGTTCAAACATCCTCCCACTCTATCCCATGGGAGAGACCCCCTAAAAACTGGACCTCCTACCCTTGCTGGCATGCCACGGCACCCTCCTGCCAGGCATAAAACTGTAAAACTGTATAAAACTGTATATA